>JASANE010024972.1:0-39208 GCA_030248225.1 Trileptium ribeirensis | reverse complement strand
CGATTGTTTACGTACGTATAGGTGCAGCTACTATCATGTTCTACATAATGCTGATTTAGAATTAACATATTGAACATAAATTCTGCTAGCAATACTTGTGCATGGTGGGTTATGACTAGACGATACATCCATTGTATTTGCTCGATTAACAACCATTATATTTATTTGATATAATATGCGCGGATAGATGTGTGCGCCTTGAATTTCTCGAGGCGCCCCATGTGCAATTCTTCGGCGCCTTTCGATTCAGATTCTATAACCAAAATATCGCACTATTTTGACATTACATAAAACTGTACAACAAATACAGGGAGTTCATAACAAAAAATTTATAAAAGACTACACGGTCATAGTCATGTATTTAACCGTATCGCATCACTTAATCGTTTTTCGGCCCACCTCCAGTAATGTATTTGCCACGCTTCTCGGGAGTATTGGCTACCTTTCAACGGTCTCAGAGATTTTACTATACCAAGAAGCAATGGGAGTAGCTGTTACCTCCGCCGGAGAATCTTGGAGCTAGGTAATATCGCCCAGAAAACCTAGGGGTGCCCTTGCAATTTTTTGGGTGCAGGTCGAAAAACGTCCATACCATCTACAATATTTTCGTAAAGCTTCCTTAGCTCTACTAAATTAAACATTTTGCAAATAATGTGTTAAGCGTTTTTAGATTGATGCTGATTGAGCATTATGTGTAGTGACAACCCAAAAATGTTATGAGCAGTTATATAAGCGGTCACTGCAAAAAGCAAAATTTAACCATCGATACTTGTATACCGGTTCCATAACGCCTAGCTCGAAAACTATCGACGCGCATCACCTTTGTGTTCCGTCGTACCGGCGCCATTTCATCAAATCATAGCGCAATCGGACTGAGCTATGAACGCATCCCGTGATATAATTTTGTCAGTCTTATATAAGACTTATCTGATTTACTTTTATCAGCCGCAACATATATGTCAATATTTTATCCCGCGCTTGCGAAAGCTTTTTTGAAATTTAATGTTTTTTCGGGCTACTATATGAATTCTATTCACCAATTTTAAAAGTGCCAAACGATGATGATAATACGGTTGAATTAATGTCGATTTTTGTGGTCACAAATCTATTTTGATAAACTGTATGAATCATAATAATTTGTTGTCCCAATAAAACAATGCGTATGTTGCGTGATCTATATTGCAAATGCTTAATAACTACACTGTTAAAACATTATTCTATGTTGGCAATTATACATGATAATATATCAGAATAATTTCTGTTGTAGAAAAGCAAATTTGTGACAAAACTATAGCAAGAGACAGTTTGAGTTTTGGTTCCTTAACTGAAAGATACCACAACAATCATGTTATCTACTACACCGATTCAAAAATTCCAGCATCTTGGCTAATGGTAGAAGGTGAGATCTCTGAAAAAAATTGTTGGCCCCCTGAATTCTCTGTGCATACTTCTGCCAATCAGCTACATTGTATTGTTTCTTCGTTTGTCGTATTGTTGTCAGGACAAATTAGAGCACTAAGCCCGCCACGGATTGCATTTTTTAATTTCTTACCATGATTATATTAACTGATTTCGTAATCTTAGGATCTAATTTACGAAAAAGGATCACGTCCCGAACGGCATAGAGAAACGAAGACTCAAATTTCGCAGCTGCAGGTCATTTGCTTTTTAACAATGCGATAATAACGTCTAAGACTAATAATATTTAGAGTCATGTTTATTATTAGGCTGGATCTATCTATAAGAACTAGGTCAAAGTGTTGGCAATATTATTTATAACATAGCTTATATAGTTTTTAAGTCGGATATCAAGATATCTGAAGGTAGAATTAGCTACAGTTACCTATAGTACAAGTCAATTGAAAGCGTAACCAGCGGTGCGTTCGAATGTTTGTGCGCGTGCCTGTGTTGTTTTACACGATCAAACTAGTGCTGTCCTACTAGTTTTAACTCGTCAAAACTGTGTGTATATCTTTGAACACACCTTGTCCATGCTACAACTGTTGCATATCCCGTCGTTTGGACAACACACGATGTAGTGCTTGAGAAAAATTGAAAGCAACACACAGCCTGACGGCTGTGATAAGTTTCCTTGCTGATGGTGAACTTTCACAGGAATCGCTATAGCGGAGCTATACAGTAATTCATGTCTACTTTGGATATATGCACTTTGGCTATTTGTGTCGGGTTAAATATTATTTTATTATAGCTAGCCTTCTTAGAGATGCGTTTATCTCTGTTATTAAGAAACTAAAAACATCCAACTGAACCAAGTACTTTGAGCCCGAGGCATAGCAGAATGTTAGTATAAGTAAAAATGTTACAAATTATACCATTCGCGCAGATAAAGCATGAGGTATGGGTTATCCATGCTGCGTTTGTTTGTGCGACTGTTTATAATTTAGGTGTATGTACAATTGAAGTGAGAAAGAGCGACGTTTTCGAGCTGTATTTCGGCTCGGCTCCCATGGATACTTAGCTTAGCAATGCTCTCAATGTCAACGAGTTCGGCTCGGTTAAGCTCTTCATGACTAGTGTTCCCCTCGGCTCTTCCGACGAAAAGCCAGGCTCGGCTCATAATGGATGTTAATAATAAAAGTTTGCCGTTCTCCAATATTACAGACAACATAATATGCAAACCAACAAAACAGCTATATGTGGTTGTAGGTACATGTATTCCCAACTACCATACTGCTGGTTTGGCCAAACAATATTTAATTACAATGAATATGGTCCCAACGCAGCAAAGGCTAGCGGAATTATGGAAGGACTGCAAGTTGATGCGAACTAATCAGAGTCATGTCCTGACGAATTTTCTTGGAAAAATCCTTTATTTTCACTATTTTTAGCTATAAAACGTGTAAATTTGCTAAGTCTATAAACTCTGGCTTCAAGAAAGTGGCTAATTTTAGTTCCGCATATATTGCTCTCGCCAGAAGTGGCCGCTGGCATCTAAATTTTGTCTTGCTGCACCAACCTTGTTTGCTGGAATGGTGACGTTCTTTTATGGCGCGTACTGCAGGGGTGGAAGACTTTTTGATCTATTACTGTCGTTGCCAATCAGAGGAGAAACAACCCATATTTTAACGCTAGTTTCATATTATTTCAATCACACTAACTGCTAAATTTTTCCACTTCAGCATAAGTTTGTTGGTTTACTTCATTATTCGCATATTTTAGCTAAACTGCATTTTCATGCAATTTAGAGACGTCATAAAGGTATTAAATATTTTCATGTAGTCTGTCTGTAGGTGCTATTTCACCACTCGATGCGCTTAGTATATATAGTTGCTATTAAGAGCCCAGCCGAAGTAATCTTTGGCTATTTTTGCTGTTCGTTGAGTATTGTACTATACATATGTTGTTATAACTCTACTTACTGTTTTAGAAAATAGCTTTAAACTCCCATGCTTGGCTCTCAGAAACAGAACTTAGGCAAGCTTCTTGCTCAACACATGCATGCAAATCATAGGCGCAAACGGGATGAGAGATAAAGATTATGTATACAGTGCGCCCAGAGATATAGCATGTTGGGGAAATATGTACGTAAATGTAGAAATTTGTTTGACATCTCTCCCTACACCCGAAATTTGGCAAGTTGGTTAATTATGTATATAGAGAAATAGGTCTGGGGGACGGACATGGAAGCTTGACCTTCAGGATTCTACGGATCTGGTCAAGCATGTATGTATATATAAACTCGTTGTAAGCAGCATACACACAACCGTATAACTTGTAAGATGGTAATATGTAAAGAACCATCTTCTTCATTTTTTTGTTTTTGCGGATTTCGTTCGACTTTAGCTCTGTTTAAAAAAATGTGAATTAAACCTGTTCGCTCATAACAAAGCTACAAACGATAGTAGTAAAAAAGGGATAAAATATTAGCCTAAGACACGGTAGTGTTGGAGCCCTGCTATCGAACAGGCCGAAATATATGCATAATATTGTAGCTGGAGACGCGTGGTAGTTAAAACGATTGAAAGAAAAAAATTAACCAAATATCAGTTGCTGAATTATTAGATTTGCAACAAATTTTCACTAACTACACAGCGTATAAAACTTAAATATTCTAAGCACTACCCATGCAGTGTCTGCTATTATCAGGGGTAAATCCGCCGGTAATAAGTTGTTTTATTACAAACAACGTCACAATCTCGATATGCTGCCAAATCGGCGCTATATTTCCTGTTTTATACTAAACGTTTATTATTAGAGTAACATCGATAGCGTCAGTTATAGGAAGGCGAGGATTTTAGCGATTCACAGTTAAATGTTTTTGACAGACGACACATGTTTAACAAATTCCTGAGCGATTTTATCACTGGACCGGGTCTTCAATTCGGATAGCGGAGATGGCTCTGAAATACAAATAAATATTACTAAAAAGAGTGTATTGATAATTTTTTCGACTAGCGTTTATTATATCGCACTGGAACACGATAAACTCTCTTAAGCACAAAGTTTATTTATCCATAATACTATATCTGAAAAATTGGAGCCAGCCCCAGGAATCGAAACCGATTTTCAATATTAATTTTTTGCGATATACTTAATGAAAATGTGCATGAGTAGGCATGAAAGGGTTTCGCGTATAGAGAGAGTTAAATCACCTCCGCTATATTTTGGATAATTCGCATTGCCAATATTTAGAAGCATTACTATTTAATTCTGTGGCAAAGATAACATTTCAACTAATGCGAAGAAAACAACGACAAACTTATTTCATTACATGCAACAAGGTAATTTTGAGCAACATTGTTGCCAAACTGCATAAGGTTTGTTATTATATTATTTGTTTCGACACACATGCCAACCCTAATACTAAATTTCAATCTAAGCGAAAGGTGGATCATTTGTTTAACTTTGCCATGGGCCTACTCTGAACGTGTGCCTTAGTTTTAAATTATAACTATGAGAAGAGTGTGATGCGGGATTAGACAACGGTAAAAATGTTTTCTTACAGCTTCCAGAAAGTAATTGGTCTAAATGTATTTTTTATCTCGAACACCAACGTTCAAAATAATGGTATTATATATTGCCCTCGCTGAAAGATTTTACCAAAAAAGCTCAAACTAAAACAACTAAATTTAGTTTTATCTAGATTATCCGGTACGCACCATTCAGATGTTTAATCGATAAATGTTGCAATAATTTAATGCCCAACCTTAGGTGTCATTGATAACAACTAAGTCTCAACAACTTGTCGCGCAGGAAAGGCGATGTCATCCTCAGAGTAATATATACAACGTTCATCCTTTTCTTATTACCAAGTATTATGTCCTTTTTTCGTATATATTTCTTTGAAAATATTCGACATTATAACAGGAAGTATTCTATGCGTCACGCATTGAAAACGAAAACTAAACTCCAGTATCAAATGCCGAAATTTAATAGTTACGTGTTCAATGCAGTCGCTAAATGGTTAAAAACTGTGCAGACCAATAATGGTTGTATTTACGTGATTGGTGAGGTCAATGCCCAATGGTAAAATATTTTCAATTATTTTTTTAGCTCAAAAAAACGGTAAAGATGGAAGATAATAATTGCGCTACAGTTAATGCATGACGCATTAAAGACTTTGTGTTCAAATCTGGTACAAAAATACAACGCAATAATTTTTTATCGACGCCGGAGTTTAAGATGTTAGCAAACCAACGTGTGCATTGTCTGCAGTTTCAACGTACCTGGCAGTGAAGTATTGGTAAGTATCAAATCAAGGCTCCGGTAACCATCTTGGTTAAATGTATTCCAATCACTACCCGTTTCAGTCATGTCCTCTAACGTAACGAAAGCTTCGCCAGCAAAATCATTGCTAGTTATAATATCGTAATCCATAACAATGAAATGAACCATGCATTGTGACTCAACTGCTGCTGATAGTACATGACTGAAACAAATTTATTTAGTTGAAAAACACGCTTTGCAGCCTGTTAAATTTATATACTGTCTGGTGTTCGTCGGCGGTTAAAAGGAATCAAACGTGGAACAAATCCGTGTATATCATATATGGTCAAGAACCCAGCCAATGACTAAAATTATGATAGGGCATATCAAATAGAGATCATAAATCATCACAGCGATTGCGCTTGTAGAAACATATTTTTCAGAAAGATTCGTTTTTCCACATGTCAATATGAGTATATACTAAAACAATGTTGTTGCAGCTCGAGAAGTACCGTGGAAAAAGTTCAGTTTGAAATATTTGTAAAATTTATATTTGAAAGTGTAACCAAGTTTCACATGTATATCAATGGACTTTGGAGTGTCATAAACAAAATATTTTAAGGCTTCTAGGCAAAACATACCGGAACAAATTAAACCTAGGCATATACCATTTAAAGACGAGTATATTTTATTAAGTTGCGCCGATTCTGCAGAAAATAGGCAACATTTTAGCAAATATTGAATCCCGAAAAATTTCGAAAATTTATCCCCCTGAGCTCCCACTATTCCCCTGGGACTTCGGATTGTGCATGTATGGCATTAACCCTAGCATCCTTAACATTAAACTAACATATGTTTCGAACAGTCTTGATCAAACATTTGCATCAGCCACGGATTGATCCTGGATCGTTTGGCTTCTAACCTCGTACACTAGTCACTACGTCGTTTAGAAGCTGCTGGAGGGTTACGTAAAGTGTAACAGGGCCGTTCTGGCCCGTTACGTGTTTTGCGAGAGCTCGGTGTCAAAATTACTCAAATGCACCCCAAATTGAATAAGTCATATCTTGTGGGAACGAAATTTTCGCAGGTTGCATGGTGCCATGGTCGTTGCTAATTGCATTGCTTATCAATATGTCATTTATATATATGTATTTTTGCCATTGCGTGCATTATCTTATAATTGTGCATCATTTTGGATGGGCCCACAGGAGCCCACAGGAATGAATCTTCCAATGGGCATGTATGCGTACAGAGAGATATGTCGGTATTAAAGCAACTTCTGACGCACTTCGTATAACAAAATAATTTGAAATATCATATTATATAAAAAATGCAGCAGTGTACTGTATTGCCAATAAATATCTGGGAAAAATATTTAAGTATTGGTATACTTACAAATCAAATTTTTCATCAAACTGTGGATTCAATGTTTTCGGCACGGATTTGGTTTTCACTGGACCATGATCTTTTATATCTGGAAGAATGTGACCAGGAACCACTTCCAATATCACGAATGGATCGCTTAACCCTAAAATGTAATATAAATAGCCACAGTTTCGAAAATAGGCAATGTGACCTTAGCTACAAAAATGTGCTAGTATTGAAGAACATTATTTTATAATTACCAGCGATCGTAGGACAACGAGAGTTGTACGCCCAATTTGTGCGCCTATTACATTGAAATCGAGCCAAAATTATCCACTAGGTTACAAAATGGTCAAAAACAGTCTGTTGACTGTGTAACATGGTATTAATGTAGCGGTTTGCAATGTAATGACTGTCTATAGCCATATATATAATACAAAAATGCTGTGCTCGCCAACGGTTAATGTCAGCAGCAGTATCAATTCATCTAGCATATCTTAAAAAGTTGAGTTGAAGAAAAGAAAGTTTCTTGGACTATTTCGGCGATTCAGAAAAACTGTGACAGCGCATTACCATTTTTACTGGAAATTTAAACTACATCAGTTCACGAGAAGCGCCGTATCTACAGGAAGTTTTGAAGACAGGATATATAACATATTCAGAGAAGCTAATACGTTCCATACACCACTGCCTGATTTTGGAATGAAATGCGACCTTTATTTTTGGCTAGCAACATGCCGGCGACTGTCTCATTAGGGTGTAATTTTCCTTTGAAATTTTAGATATGTTGTTATTTAATGTTGTTATTCTTGAACTTAATTCTTGATCTCATATTAAACAAACATTTTACAACGTAGCTAGACTCAGTTCTATTTCACTGTTGCTGAGCGAGGCAGTAGTGCAGCTGAGATTTGCAACATCCGAAACCGACTAATACCATAAAAAATACGAATATAACACCCTTTATACCGATGACTGTTCTCAATAATGCATTGCGATTCAACATTGAATCTGATCCCTTCTCAAATTCTTGCCATATGCGGTGTAATATGTGCATTTTCTTAGTATTTTATCATATGACTTCAACTGGTACGAATTACAATAAAATTATGCATACGCTATCTGATCGGATTAGATCGGACGCAACGTCAAAGCCGACTTAGAGCATGACAGTTTGTTTTAATTATGCACTAAAAGTTATAAATTAAGCTTTTAAAGTTAATAATTCACCACTAATATATTTAATAATTAACAATCGATAGTTAATATTTAAGCCTTAATGATAATTGATTAAAAATTAATACATATATAGTTAATAATTATTACTTCTTTTCTAGTGCCATGCATAGCAGAGCTGAGAAGTTAGACCTTAAGCCCGGCCCGGTGAGGCATTTTCGTTCGGGCCGGCCATCCATTTAAAAAATGCCCGACACTCAGCCCGAATCCCGGCCCTACAAGTCTGAGAAGATACAAACTGAAATTCAATACAAACAAACATGCATGTTGTACGGGTGACTAAACAAGTATCTCGCTAGCAAATGGAAAAGACGCGAGCATGACAGCTAAGAAATATTCGAAGATTGAAATATTACTAAAATGCACTCAATGATGTTAAATTCCAAATATCGACGTTGTATGAATGTGTCGGACAACCCTAAAATGTACCATATCCCATGGAAGGATACAATACAGCAACAAGTCTTCGATGGCAATACCATCGTATTTAGTGTGCTTCAAAACCTATATAAGAATGTTTTGGCGCTTCCACCCCGTAATAACGTACCACAAATGCAAAAAATGTTATGTGAGAATAGGTCGGTAGACCCTAAAACACCTTATAACGCCTCAAAAGAATAAGATACAGCAACAACAGCTCTCCCGTGACAATATTGTCGTATTTAGTGTGCTTCAAAACCTATATAAGAATGTTTCGGCACCACTACATTATTTATGTAATGTAAGTAAATTTAATTTAAATGCTACTAGCCCAGCGGTTTCAGTATATTATCTAGTATTTTTACTGCTTCATCAACAAGACGTAATTTTATTTGAAATAATTAACTGCTTGAAGGAATGATCTGGTCGCTGTGTATCTTAATGTAGCACACATGATCTCACAACCTAAAGCAATTAGATCTAAATAGGGCAAATGCACGATACTTGCCCCAAAATCACGACGTGTTGAGATCACGTAAACAATAATACCGCAGAAGCGTCAATTCGCTAATAAAAGATCACAAGTTTTCGAACCGTTTTAAGCGGGCCCGTGGTATGTAATCTACAGAGGTAGACACACATGATGTGTACGCAGAAGACCAAGGGTTCAATTCCCGGTGGGCGCACCGTTTAATATAAACGGTATATAACATAAATTATAACTAACAGACGAAATCATCAACATAAAGCCCAAAGCTGTCTTACCGTTACTATCAAGTGGTATAATTCCTTTAGCACCGACAACTGCAATAAAGAAATATCTTATCATTGAATAAGCATTAGTAATGAATTTGTAATTAAGTTAGTGACCAGTGCATCGTGTTAAACATGCAGCAGGTAAACGAGTAAATTTCGACTAAGTTCAAAATGATTCACAAATTAATATTCGTGATCATACATCGCGTACAACTGTTAAATGGTCGCTGCCAAAAAAACTATTCGTATTACAATAAGACATATCTGGGCGTCAAAAAGTAAATATAAAATACTAAATATTTATATAATACTTCACAACAGTAAATATAACCTGCAAAAAGCTTCTATTGATATAACACAATACAGCGAACAGAATTGAAAAGTATGCCAATTACTTGGTCAATAGAACAAATTTAGGTCCTAAGAGTCGGAAAAATAAGCCCTTCAGTGGGCTTTCAATCTGAAACAAAAATGTTAAACCAAAGAGTTTCTAAATGACGCATGGTAGAAGGCCATAAGTTTTTCACGGGCCATATGTAATGTGAAACAATTGACACTTGATGTTTTTCTAAATTATTTCTAACGCATTGCAGGAGGAACAATTTTCTGCTGAAAAACATAACTTTACATAAGCAATATGGCGCAATTGGCACCTGAAGCTTTACCTCAAAGACATTTCGAAAACAGAACTTGCATATAAGCAATGTATTCCAGCGCTCAATTGCTGCAACTTCAGCTGAATGTGTGTAATATTTGCGTGTTCGCGGATACAAAAACATCAGTAAGGTTGTCAGTTGACAACTAAATTTTGGCAGCTAGCAGTATCACTAAGTTCCGAACCTTGTAATTTCAATTTTTGAATATGCATCGGGTTTTCGGCCACCATTTGTCACAATTGCACAATTGTGATATCAAACGTCAACAGTGAATGGTATTTTACCTATACCGCTGTTGGACAGCAGTTCTTATTATATTGTTCCAAAAATTGATGGTTATAATTTTTGCGTTAAATATGTTTGTCGGTCATAAGTAAATATTCGGCAACTATTGAATTGATTCTAGTTCTTCTTGAGGTTGACTTCAAGCCTTGGAACAAGCAGCAAAGAGTTCAGGCATGCCAGATGAAATAACGCTGTTTACATTATAATCTTGATATCACAAGTCAGAAATAAAAACTAAACGTTCGATGCATGGTCAAACGCTGAAACTACTACTATATACTTTGTTAATGTTGTACAATAATTGTGTAGCAATGCCGTAAAATTGTGAAAAATGCAATTGCGAATTTAATAGTGGATAGAAATATATTAAGTCATAATTTATCTCCGTAGAGCACCTGCACTATCGAAATCCTGCTTCTCTTATAGACGAGAGGCGTAGTATTCAAGATTGCACTATGGGTTACAAAATAATGGATGGGATTTTTATCGCTCAATTTCATTTTATACTAGAACATAACCTAAATTCGCACTCACAATTATAGATTTACATTAAAGATTCTTCAATTAATCGCTAGTGAAATAGCATCTATCATCCCGGTGTACATCAGAAGTGTCGATGTGATTATGCAGCTTCCGCGGATGTAAAATTTTATAAAACTGTAGGCCAGTAAATGTGGTATTGCAACGAGGCTAGCATTCCCTTGTGAAAATGTCATAGTATTTAGATATTTAGAACGCACAGCGTGTTAGCTGCGTAGTTGCTTGAAATTATTTGAGTTACTTCTGTTGTGACACGAGCATGAACTGCTGTACTATGCTCACTCTGCTTGACCATATCCCAGCAGTTGCAATATAGTTTAAATTTACATTTGAAAACCATTAGCACAATTTTACATTATATTTACATATTCCTTGTTATAAATTATTAATTATTGACTATTCGATATTTATCAGACTCGGTGATTTCTTGGTGAAACATTGGTTGGATCCAACACCGCTATATCACTACAGCAAATTGTATAAGGTGCAGATATAGTAAAAAGCATCGCCTGAAGAGTGAGCTTGAGCAGAAATTGCAAATGTAGCCAGAGTCATGTTTTGCAAATAAACTATTTTGAAAAATGTTCAATTTTATTGACTGACTAAATGTTACCCATTTGACATATATTGAATCCCTGTTGTGCACATCTGGTGGATAATGAGGCGTTAGAGCACATGGACGCTATTAGTTAAAACCAGGTTGTCGGGTAATGGAACAGCGGGCTACAGAGTGCAGTACTCAAGATTAGTACATATGATGAACATCTTGTGCCAGCAGAGACTGGCGCATACAGGTAAATGCAATTGTAATCACACAAAAATGTCTCAATCTGAATGAAAAAGACAAAATTGATGTATCACTGCATAACATCAAATAGCGTCCAACGATGGATGCATGAAGGAAGAGTGTGTGCACTTGAATGCAAACCCGTGCTTGAAGACACGGCATTTTTGGCTCTACTCCCTTATTTCAGGAGAGTCATAATGCACAGACCCCTCTACCCCGTTTTGCCTGTGTGTATGTCCGACCTCTCTAAGTTTTGAGGGATGAGGGGCGATTGAGTCGATGTTATCTAGCAGATCCTCATCTACCTAGTGGATCCGGCATACCACGCCCACCCCACAAGACCTCGAGAGTGAGTTGCGCACGATGAGATGAGGGAATAGACCTGAAAACACTCTTGTCTTCAGGCGAGGGTTTACATTAGAGTGCAGGGAAGTGACATATTATTCCCTCTTATGCACTTTCAATAAAGGTAAACTACTCATGAAAATACTACCACGTTAACATTAGTGTGAACACATACAGAAGACTAACAATTTTCGCTGAGATGCGTACAGTGTTTCGTTAACACTGGAATAACTTTGAAACATTAGATATATATATCAAGAGTCGTTTCATTATGTTTGTTTAGGCTATTAGCTGGGAACCGACAAAATATCCGATATACCGTGCTTCTGTTCTCATACATGATGTAGTGATTGAAATTCAGGCAATTTACCTATTATCGAAATACTATCTTCGTCCACATTGCACTTAATCTTCACCGAGAGAATACCAAAATCCGTGCGATCGCATGCTTTCTGAAAAAAAACTGCTTCGAAAGTAAATTCTTTAGTTTAGACTCATTTTTCTTTATTAACATCGCAGTTCAATTGCACTTAATCTTCGTCAACATTGCACTTAATCTTTACCGAGAGAATACCAAAATCCGTGCGATCGTATGCCTTCTGAAAAAAAAAAACTGCTTCGAAAGTAAATTCTTTAGTTTAGACTCATATTCCTTTATTAACGTCGCAGTTGAATTGCACTTAATCTTCGTCAACATTGCACTTAGTCTTCACCGAGAGAATACCAAAATCCATGCGACCGTATGCTTTCTGAAAAAACTGCTTCGAAAGTAAATTCTTTAGTTTAGACTCATATTCGTTTATTAACGTCGCAGTTGAATTGCAATTAATCTTCGTCAACATTGCACTTAATCTTCACCGGGAGAACACCAAAATCCGTGCGATCGTATGCTTTCTGAAAAAAAAACTGCTTCCAAAGTAAACTTTTTAGTTTAGACTCATATTCCTTTATTAACGTCGCTGTTGAATTGCACTTAATCTTCGTCAACATTGTACTTAATCTTCACCGAGAGAATACCAAAATCTGTGCGATCGCATGCTTTCTGAAAAAAAACTGCTTCGAAAGTAAATTCTTTAGTTTAGACTCATTTTTCTTTATTAACATCGCAGTTCAATTGCACTTAATCTTCGTCAACATTGCACTTAGTCTTCACCGAGAGAATACCAAAATCCGTGCGACCGTATGCTTTCTGAAGAAACTGCTTCGAAAGTAAATTCTTTAGTTTAGACTCATATTCCTTTATTAACGTCGCATTTGAATTGCAATTAATCTTCGTCAACATTGCACTTAATCTTCACCGAGAGAATACCAAAATCCGTGCGATCGTACGCTTTCTGAAAAAAACTGCTTCGAAAGTAAATTCTTTAGTTTAGACTCATATTCCTTTATTAACGTCGCAGTTGAATTGCAATTAATCTTCGTCAACATTGCACTTAATCTTCACTGAGAGAATACCAAAATCCGTGCGATCGTACGATTTCTGAAAAAACTGCTTCGAAAGTAAATTCTTTAGTTTAGACTCATATTCCTTTATTAACGTCGTAGATGGATTGCACTTAATCTTCGTCAACTTTCCACTTAATCTTCAAAGAGAGAATACCAAAATCCGTGCGATCGCATGCTTTCTGAAAAAAACTGCTTCGAAAGTAAATTCTTTAGTTTAGACTCATTTTTCTTTATTAACATCGCAGTTCAATTGCACTTAATCTTCTTCAACATCGCACTTAAGCTTCACCGAGAGAATATCAAAATCCGTGCGATCGTATGCTTTTGAAAAAACTGCTTCGAAAGTAAATTCTTTAGTTTAGACTCATATTGCTTTATTAACGTCGCAGTTGAATTGCACTTAATCTTCGTCAACATTGCACTTAATCTTCACCGAGAGAATACCAAAATCCGTGCGACCGTATGCTTTCTGAAAAACTGCTTCGAAAGTAAATTCTTTAGTTTAGACTCATATTCCTTTATTAACGTCGCAGTTGAATTGCACTTAATCTTCGTCAACATTACACTTAATCTTCACCGAGAGAATACCAAAATCCGTGCGATCGTATGCTTTCTGAAAAAAAACTGCTTCGAACGTAAATTCTTTAGTTTAGACTCATATTTCTTTATTAACATCGCAGTTCAATTGCACTTAATCTTCGTCAACATTGTACTTAATCTTCACCGAGAGAATACCAAAATCTGTGCGATCGCATGCTTTCTGAAAAAAAACTGCTTCGAAAGTAAATTCTTTAGTTTAGACTCATTTTTCTTTATTAACATCGTAGTTCAATTGCACTTAATCTTCGTCAACATTGCACTTAGTCTTCACCGAGAGAATACCAAAATCCGTGCGACCGTATGCTTTCTGAAAAAACTGCTTCGAAAGTAAATTCTTTAGTTTAGACTCATATTCCTTTATTAATGTCGCATTTGAATTGCAATTAATCTTCGTCAACATTGCACTTAATCTTCACCGAGAGAATACCAAAATCCGTGCGATCGTACGCTTTCTGAAAAAAACTGCTTCGAAAGTAAATTCTTTAGTTTAGACTCATATTCCTTTATTAACGTCGCAGTTGAATTGCAATTAATCTTCGTCAACATTGCACTTAATCTTCACTGAGAGAATACCAAAATCCGTGCGATCGTACGCTTTCTGAAAAAAACTGCTTCGAAAGTAAATTCTTTAGTTTAGACTCATATTCCTTTATTAACGTCGTAGATGGATTGCACTTAATCTTCGTCAACTTTCCACTTAATCTTCACCGAGAGAATACCAAAATCCGTGCGATCGCATGCTTTCTGAAAAAAACTGCTTCGAAAGTAAATTCTTTAGTTTAGACTCATTTTTCTTTATTAACATCGCAGTTCAATTGCACTTAATCTTCTTCAACATCGCACTTAATCTTCACCGAGAGAATATCAAAATCCGTGCGATCGTATGCTTTTGAAAAAAACTGCTTCGAAAGTAAATTCTTTAGTTTAGACTCATATTGCTTTATTAACGTCGCAGTTGAATTGCACTTAATCTTCGTCAACATTGCACTTAATCTTCACCGAGAGAATACCAAAATCCGTGCGACCGTATGCTTTCTGAAAAACTGCTTCGAAAGTAAATTCTTTAGTTTAGACTCATATTCCTTTATTAACGTCGCAGTTGAATTGCACTTAATCTTCGTCAACATTGCACTTAATCTTCACCGAGAGAATACCAAAATCCGTGCGATCGTATGCTTTCTGAAAAAAACGGCTTCGAAAGTAAATTCTTTAGTTTAGACTCATATTTCTTTATTAATGTCGCAGTTGAATTGCACTTAATCTTCGTCAACATTACACTTAATCTTCACCGAGAGAATACCAAAATCCGTGCGATCGTATGCTTTCTGAAAAAAAACTGCTTCGAAAGTAAATTCTTTAGTTTAGACTCATATTTCTTTATTAACATCGCAGTTCAATTGCACTTAATCTTCTTCAACATTGCACTTAATCTTCACCGAGAGAATATCAAAATCCGTGCGACCGTATGCTTTCTGGAAAAACTGCTTCGAAAGTAAATTCTTTAGTTTAGACTCATATTCCTTTATTAACGTCGCAGTTGAATTGCACTTAATCTTCGTCAACATTGCACTTAATCTTCACCGAGAGAATACCAAAATCCGTGCGACCGTATGCTTTCTGGAAAAACTGCTTCGAAAGTAAATTCTTTAGTTTAGACTCATATTCCTTTATTAACGTCGCAGTTGAATTGCACTTAATCTTCGTCAACATTGCACTTAATCTTCACCGAGAGAATACCAAAATCCGTGCGATCGTATGCTTTCTGAAAAAAAACGGCTTCGAAAGTAAATTCTTTAGTTTAGACTCATATTTCCTTATTAATGTCGCAGTTGAATTGCACTTAATCTTCGTCAACATTACACTTAATCTTCACCGAGAGAATACCAAAATCCGTGCGATCGTATGCTTTCTGAAAAAAAACTGCTTCGAAAGTAAATTCTTTAGTTTAGACTCATATTTCTTTATTAACGTCGCAGCTGAATTGCACTTAATCTTCGTCAACATTACACTTAATCTTCTTCCGAGAGAATGCCAAAATCCGTGCGATGGTATGCTTTCTGAAAAAAACTGCTTCGAAAATAAATTCTTTAGTTTAGACTCATATTTCTTTATTAACGTCGCAGTTGAATTGCGACATTACTTTCACTGTTACAACATACTGGTTGAACGATATTTCAAAATGATCCAGGTGACTTTTGACAATATCAAAATTTTTCGAACCTAACAGTAAAATTAAGTAATGACGCTATTTGTTCTAACTGGTTATACTGAAGAGCAGTTAGACTTACAAATCCGCGGGTGGTATTCCTGTCAACTAGAGTACGATACGAAGGCCATATTTCCTGCAACCTTTTCAAATCTAGTCCGGATTACGGTCGACTATCCCAAACGAAATTTTCGCTCAAAAGTTAAACAGATTTGAAATATTTTATATTTTTCATATTTAGGATTCCTAATAGCAAATTTAAGTGCAACGCATCAGCACAATATTTCATGATCCAGGCATTTGATTTTGCGGCATCCACCATGTATTGAGAAATATAGACTACAAATGCTGCGACGAACGTACAAGGTTTTGTGTATTAGAAGTGACGTATCAAAAATAGCCTTGAATGCAATAGCCAAACATTGAAATCTGTTGTGGAAAAATTTTTAACCTGGACTAATAACGGAAAACATGCAGCAGTAAGTTCCGTTCGCCCGCAATGACTTTGTGGCTTGAGCGTACTATAAGTTTTGCAAACCGGATTGAAGACCGCAAATATGGTGACCCAAAGCATCAAGTTTACGGTTTCAGGAATGGTATATGAAAAAATACCATAGAATTCGACATCCATACCTTATAAATACGGCTTTGAAAACAGGCTTTACGCAAGCCTAGTTTCTGGTGTATTGCACGTTCGCAGATGCGTTATTGTACGCTCATTATGCGAGGCAGTTTAAGAAACCGAACAATAACCCCACACCGGCTTACTCGCTAACGCATAAAAACCCTCAGCTAAACGATCCAGGTTAAAGCAGCAAAGATTTGTTTAACATTATTCCATCATACGCAGCAATTCCTGCATTGAACGGTTAAGCATTATCCATGTATCTGTAACAGTATCTGTGTTTGTACACCTTAAAAGAGTACGTCTCCAATTCTTGTGGACATGTATTAGAGGTCTGATCCATACCTGCTCATAGCCGGGGACAGGGGAATTATCCCCCTGGCGCTTCGACTAGCCTAGGGGTGTCGCCAATACCCCACCCTTGGTCCCAAAAAATTTGCTCATCATTTCAATTTTTCGTTCAATTTCATTCCCATGCAATTTGCCCTTGGGCGTCAATAACGTACCCCCTCCTGACGAACCACCGCCGACCGGCTCATCCCCTGGGGAGGCGGAAGGCCTCCTACCTCCCCGGAGCACCTGCTGACCCCGTTTAGGATTTCGGACGTCGTGCTTGCATGGAGCACATTATACGCTCTATTACCATAATGTGGGATATTATGTCCTTTTCCTAAGTTAAACGAATGTCTTTGCTATAGGTCAATTATTACAAAGCCACTTCAGCTTTTTACACACGTATCGTCTTTTAGTTTTTTGGAATTATTTCAGTGATCATAGATAGTATCTAGACAATAAAATCTTGAAGTTCAGTCTCAGGTCAGATTTCCTCCAATATACTTGTCATAAGTAGCAATGTTTTAACACTTAAGAATAAATGGCTTCGCTAACCTGTATCTCGTAGTATTTTCGATAATGCTCGATAATGAGTTCATCAGTTGACGCAGTTTTTAAATGAAACAGTGTCTTCAGTTCCTAAAAATTACAAGCTATTTCAATAATGAGTGATTTCTACGGTCGAAACTTATTGGTTTGGATCGGACGTGTATTGATCTGAACTTTCACGTATTAGTTGTGATATTATAGCAGTTATATATATAACCTGTAACTTACTTTTTTCTAATTTTGGCACTTTTTGACGATCATTAGAAAATCACCCATTTTTGATGCGTTTTGATAACTGCGGCAGTGTTTTATTACTAATGCGCAGATCTTGTTGTGGCATTCTTTGTCTTCTGTCTGGCTATGCTTCTGGAAGGCTAAGTTCCATTTCGTTTTTACCTTGTGATTGTTGAATATATTGCAGAATTAATAAACAAATATTATAAAGGGCATCGCTAGAGTCTACAAAGCAATCGACCGCCAAATATTTTGCCCAATTTAGTATCAAACGTTAATTCAATTCCACCCAACGATAAAGTTTAATAATCCTGACGTACGCTGTAGTTACTGGTGAACAATCCTTTGGTTCTTTTGGCAGTGATTTTTATATGATTCGCAAATCGTGCGCTTCTGATCTCATACGTATATCTCATCTTATAGATTGTTACTTCGGCTGAGCTGACGATTTGGCTTGTTGCCACTGTGTTTTCAACATATTTCCTAATATTTGCACTGGTCTTTTAATTCTTATTACATGATTTCAAACGATACAATTGCACACACGGCGAAATACACTGATGTTCTTTATGTAGAAAGGATGCGCAAGATTCTTAGATCTTGTTTAGTTCCGATCCTCTTCGACTCGATTCACAACAATAAGGTTTGGTACACCAAATCCACGTAGGGGCTCTTATATTTGACAACAGTATTAGTTTAATGATAGCTGGTATAATAAATAAAGCACGCGATTACTCCCTGTGATGTTGGTGTCTCTTAAATTTATGTTAATTGCTTCGCATGCGCAAGGTCAATTCGTTTGCAGCGATATATATGTCAAGTATAATATGTAAATACAAGGTAACAATACTACGATGTAACATGTAAAATGCATATGTTTATTCATGTAAAATCATGGAACAATGTTTGAACAATTTAATTTTATGTTCACTACGTGTTCCGAAATATGTTTTAATGCTAATCCTGCTGCTACACAAGGTTCTTTCAGAACTCTAACCTATATAATAGCAACAAAAATATATGACGACTGCCAAAATGTTACTAGAATTAGGGTCTTGTTTCATGTAGTAGCATAATCAGTTACATAAATGACTGTGGCCATGCGTTATCTCTGGGTTTAGTGGTTTAAATATTTTAAAAATGGCAAACTTTAACGTCAGGTTTAGCCTACGCAGGGCCATTATATATGCCTTATGAACAGATAATTATGAAATAATTATGTGTTCATAATGAAATCTGTTTATAATTATCTGTTGCATAATGAAATCCGAAAAACTAATCTATGATTTTTAAGACATTTTTACAGGGGTTTAAATAGTGCAGATAAATTTATTTTTTGCTTAAAATTTTTATTTTAAAACATTTATTTTATTTCATAAATTCCTTACTTAAAGAAAAGTTGAATTTGCAATAGCAATGTTTAACGTAGACTACCGCATGCTTATGTGTTCATCCACGGTGAAATTGCCGTCGTTATATGTTTTTGCCGCTATTATAAAGGTTAGAGTTCTGAAAGAACCTTGTGCAGCAGCAGGATTAGCATTAAAACATATTTCGGAACACGTAGTGAACATAAAATTAAATTGTTCAAACCCTGTTTCATGATTTTACTTGAATAACGAGTATTTAGGCATCGGCTCGGCTCAGCTCTAGATTCGAGTTGAGCCTGTCATGACATCTGAAGAGCCAAGCCAGATCCCAAAATGTGTTTGAGAAAGTGGAGTCTAAACTAACATATATTATAACAAGTGATATAGTACAATGGTCTGCCAAAAGCAAGAGCAGCAGAGAATACATCGGATTGGCTCTTAAAAGCAACTATATGATTTGTTCGGCGGTTTGAATATGTTCTCTCTAAATATCAGGGAGTCGCAAACATTAATCGTTTAGAGCCTGAGAGGTGATTCTAGCTCGTTCTCTTGAAGAGCCGTTCATAAAGAACCGAGTCGACAAAAACTTGAAAAACGTGGCACTTTACCACCAATAAAATATCCAGCATGCTTCTAGGCAGTGGCGGATCTTGTATTCAGATTCACGCCCGCCAACCCCCAAACGCCACATCCCGAGGTACCCTCCTGGGCCCCGCTTCCCCCAGCGGCGCCGCACCCCCGTTCAGCATGCCGCACCACCCCGCCCCGTGGCCCTGCTTACAACAGAGGCGCTGCACCCCCTTCCGATGTGCCGAACCCCCTCGAGGCACTATTCTCCAGCAGCATACTCCCCCTCGAGGTACAGTAAACCCAGAGGTGTCGCCCACCCTGAAGCGCGCTCCCTCTATGCGCATATGTGCAGTAGCCCACGCCCCCAGGGTGCCGTACATCCTCAAGTGACCACATCTCCCCTAGGTGCAACAGCCCCCAAGGCCCCGCACAACCCTCCAGGTCCTCGAGGTGGCGCCGCATCCTCGTAGCACCCCAAAACCTCGAGGTACAGCATTCCTCGAAGTGCCGCCTGCCCCGGAGCGCCGTTTTCCCAATGCGAAGAAGCCAACGTTACCCGAGGAGGATACGCAGCCGCGTTCCGCCCACCTTCCCCCTGCAGCCCCCAGGCGCCGCAGATCACTCACCCGCCGACATTGCGTACCCTCGCTGGAGGCGTCGTGCTCCCCTGCCCGAATTACCGCAGCACCCCCTTAGCGAAGCTTCAGCGACCATACCACCCTTCTGCCGAGAATCCACTGAAGATACCCCGACACCAATAGTTCATTTTATGTGTAAACAAAAACCTAGCTACATGGCAAGCACTTCTTCGCAAGCCATGTAGCTAGGTATCTAAAAAATTTAGTCATCAAAGTAAACGAGTGGTATATCTAACTTTGTTTCAAAAATCAAACAAAAAGCGTTGACGTATGATGGGAAACGAAAGAATGTGGACGGCACATGCCTATTCTATTTGCCAGAGAAAGTGCTTACGAAATATAACGCGGCTTCAAAAATAAATCTACATTCAGTCAAAGCCGTGTTCTTAAAATTTTCCTTAATTCAATGCGCTCCGTTCGTGCAGTAAATCTTATGCTGCTCTGGACGAAATAATAAAAATAAAGAATCAACATCGTCTGTTTCCGATGCAGACCAAAGTTTACTCCTAAAGAGTAAACTAAAGATACTAAAGGTGTATCTCCAAAAGAAAGTAAGCGACGGTTTTCAAAAAATGCCAGAAAACTTCCTTAAAAAATGCATCAGTATTGGCACAAAACATATGATAGGGACACTGCCGTGTCTCTATAATATAAGGTATTGACTTCATAACTGTCTAACTTTACATAAGCAATGTATCTTACAAAAATCCAGTGATGTTAGTAATCCAGCAGTCGCTGCACGGCATCAAATTGTTTTGTTCGTTAACTCACTTTGTATATAGGGATATTTGTCAAATCTTCGTGTGAAAGCCCGTTTCCTCCTGCGTTGTAGAACACTACAAGACATCCTATTGCTTCGTCCAAGTTAGTATAAAATGCCTTCTCATCCTAAAAAAATAAAATGCATAATAGCGAGTGTACTTCTATTGGCGGATTCAAGTTTGTGAAGTCAATTTTGATACATGTAAAACAGGCTGTCTTCTTATGCGCGTTTATGGCTGTCAATGTAGCAAGAGTTTGAATAAATTGCGTTCGTGCAACGGCGGCGATTCCGGTGGAGGAGGGGTTGCATCCCTCCCGCAGAGATCAAGATACGGGGAAAAGAATCAAAGAAAAATTATGTTCATCTCCTATTTTTAGGAATCGCCGTCCTGCGTTCGTACTTATCGGGTTTGCAATGCTCTATGATGTATCTTGATTAATTATAATTATTGTTAGAGTGTCGCCAGACATGAAATAAAATTATTTGGCGCTGTTTAAATGTTGTCGTAGATTTTTGATGTTGGCTTGATACACCACTACGTTGTGGAGATTTACTGTTTTATGCAATGGCCGTTCAATTAATTGCATTACTAATCAAAACGAAACTAGACATTTAGCATTAAATTCAATATTTCTTAAATTCAAAAAACGCTTGGTGTTTGAAATTTAGTCGATTTTATTGCCAAGACATATGTTTCCCGTATCTGCCGTGGCATGACACTTATACACATCTGAAATAAACAACGCAAAATGTAAAAATAAGACATAAATAATTCAGCTCAACGATGAAAAGCTAAACTTAAAGCTGCAAAATGCATTCAACAATACAAAAAAGCTTAAATATGGTATTGCCATAAAGTAATAAAATAATGAAATTTTTTATGTTTAGTTCAGCTCCAACACAAGGTCACAGATCTCGTGGGTTAGGTAGAAGTTTCGCACAAAAGACTAGGCGACGGGTAATCTACAACATTTGGTGAAAGTATCATAGTGTCAAAATTCCAGGCTATAATGCCAATTTCGCATCCCCCAGCCTTTTGCGTCCATCAAAGTTCTCCTCCGACCCCCCTCCCCGCCCGAACCAAACTTTGGAAAGAATTTGCGCAACTGTTGCTTCCACTCTGATACAATGCGTATAAATCAGTTAAGCACTCTAATAACTTTTGTTCCATTTGCAAATGTTATCTGACACTATTCTGCAATTCTCATGATTACTGACGTTAAAACAACAAATAACCTGTCGTTCTAGCTATCATATTAATGTTTGGCACATTAAATATCATCTTCACTTCATTTCGAAGCTATACCTTCATTGATGCGAGTTCAGAGCAGGATCTGAGTTTGAATTCGCCAAGTGCCTTAAAGCTAGCTTAAAATATACCATGTCAATTTGTGTTAAACTTCATAAGCCTTAAAATCAATTATCAAAACCGAATTGGACCTTTTCAATCACACGATACAAAGACTTACTCCATCATATTCGTCAACAAATTTTCTTATCTCTCTAAGCACCTTTTCAAATTGCACCTGCAGCATAGTGTGAAAGTTTCGAACGATTAGCCATTTTTGATAATTTACAAGATGTGCATCCAATGTTGCTACCAAAGGTTTCAAAGCCTGAAAATTGGGAAATTCTGACAGCGGTAAAGTTGCTTAGTGCAATTAACATAAATGCATACTGTTTCCCAAAAATCTTACAAATACGTTTAGTGACACGCAAACGTACGGTTAATTTGGGTCATAACTTACTATATAAATAGCTCAATAAGTATATTTATGATTGCTAATGTACGTTTACGATGAGGTTTTTGTCGCAAAAGCTGGTATAACAGTTCCGCGATTAATTTTAACCGTATTGAGCATTTATCGAAACGCTGAACACATTACTCTGCGGCCCAGTGATTCGAGCGCCGTTAAGTTACACGGTAAGGTACATAAAAATTGATCATCGAACCCAGACGAATCCAAATTCAGCTAACAAAAAATCACGAGCTAAAACGAAAGGAGTCAACGAAAAGTTTTGCAGCACACGACTGCGGTATTTGTCTTTTTCTAGAACACAAAGAATTAGTAATTCAATTGATACAATCAAAACAAAGAATAAACAATGAACCGATAATTTTCAGAAATATTTTGAGTCTAGTCACGTTTATAACCAGAAATATCAATACTTACTGTGTTGATCTGACAATTAGTTGGAGACCAAATGAGGTGGAAAACATGTTTTTTCAAATCATCTTGTTGCTGAAATTGAAGCAAATATTTCAGACAGGCCGATGAACTTACTGTTAAGCAGTTATGTGATTAAGCAATATAGCTTTTAGCAATCAACATAAAATTCAATATCCAGGTCGAGAGTACATGAGCAACCCTAACTAATACCACTGATTGTGAATAAAAATAAAACGTTAACATCACGGTACAAAATTCGACAATAACTATAGTTTAGCAGAAAACTTAGTGCTGCTAAAAGCCTTCATTGCAAAGTCCGCTGCTGAACATCCTTATTGATCGTATGATTGTTATATATCGTTTAAACATCACCTCCATGAGTGTAATTCTCTGAACTAATTGTTCATGTTGTCTTGTATCAACACACCTCTGTGTGGCGAAGACAGCCCTCTCAATAAATCAAAAAAGCGAAGACAAAATCGAACATTGTATCTGACGTACCCCATCTAGAAGAGGTACATATACCAGATTTCTATTATAACTGTTTCTTCTCGGGTTGCTTTTTAAATTTTTTTCTTAATTATACAAATATCGAGTTATTTAGACAAATGTCAGTTTTCTAAAATTGCAGTCTGATACCTTCCTTGATAATAACGAAATGACACTGCGGTACGCCAAATGCTTAAATTTCTCTCGCTTTGCTGTGATATATCATAAGAACAGCTCATAAAGATAGAAATAATCAGTGAAAATTTAAATGAGACTTTTTTAAGGATTTTTAATAGACGCGCATACTCCAACAACGCAAAGGTTTTATCTGAAACAATTATGTTTCACAAACCGTAGCGAACACATCGCGCGGCAGCACAGGTGTTATTAAACAGCTTCTGATGTCGCAAAAATGTTAAGAGGGTTCTGATAAAAGTCTCCAACAGTAAGAAATTTCAGTATATTGCAAACAATAACCTTGCTGCTCAAACAGGTGATTGTATTTGACCACTTAATTCGTCGCAATTTAGTGGACTTAATTAGATAGATGGCAAGCATCGACCCCATTTGTCATAGCGTACCATTATATTCCTTGAATTCAATAATTGCACACAACATCGGTTGCTTCAATGCAGGCTGACAGACAAGCGGAAGGTACTGATGATTAGCTCTTCGAACGTTTTCCTTTTAATTGAGAAAACTAGTTTACTACTCACTCATCAACTTTGCACAATTCGGTGCTATATTACAAAACGCTTCTATATAATCTCTACGATGTGAATGCCCTATGTGGTGTGTATTTCAATTAAGATAACAGGATATTTGGCAGGGAAGACACAGGACGTTTCTGTGAACCAGTCACGCAGCGTTTGGATGCCATATGAGTATTAAATGTTATAATGATGCATGGAAATAAATAAAAACAATTGAATGAATAAACTAACCTTTGCTTCACTATAGAGCGACTAAGAATACACGGTTTATAATTAAGTACCGGATCCAAACGGTGAAACGCAAATACTGATTGCAACTTCATTTTTCTATGAAATGTAAACAAATAGAATCTCAGCGACATTTTTTGCACATTTACAGTAAAGGGATTGATTATCATTACGAAACGTGGTTTACTTTTATTACCATATTAATTAAGCTTCGAAGTGTAGACTGTACGAATTCTGAAAACTTAGCTTGGACTGTAGTAATAGGTTCTAGAAGTTTTTGTATTCCAGCCTCTGCGTCTGCTTCAGTCTGAAAAATGAAAGTTTACATGAATTCCACGTTGCATATTATATTTATAATGTGTTCTTGGTATATAAGCCGTGTACATATTGGTTGAATTTCTGCCGTTTTAACTATACTTATCTTGTCTAACATGATACACGTACAGTTTAACAAAATTCCTAATATTAACACAAGGACCACGTTCAGAGTACTTCCCAGTAAGTATAGTGCAGAGAATCCAGGGCTTGCTCAACAATCATCGATTAATAGTCGCGGTGGAGTGGAATCTATGTTCTTTGCCACAATTTTCGAAAGTGAGTATAATATTCGACAGAAGTAGGGAATGAGAGCAGCTAGAAAATTATTACATTGTAGGTTATACATGAAAAAAGTGTAAAACTCTACGCATTTAACACTCTTTTATCATGATGAGCTTTTGTTACATTGCTGAAAGTTAAGTGTACTGGCAGAGATATAGAACTTCAAATTAACCTAAACTGAACAACATTGCAAGCTGAGCTGACTGCTTTTCAACGGCACTGGGAACTTGTGCTACAGGATATATTTATCTGTTTTTCAATGTTTTATAGCCGTATTTATGCTACGCCAACAATATATTCTCACACACAAGTTTCTTTGATTGCTTCAGTGGAATGAACAGAAAGGAGAAATATGAGGGCAAATTGGTCAGAGTATCATGGCTAACCTATCACTGTCGGTTAAGGATTTTGTAGCACTCATGCAATATTTAAGTCGTCTGGGTAGGTAATATACGTTCAATGCAGCAGTGCAGGCGTGGCGGCGAAATTTAATACAATGCCCAGAGTTCGGCGTAATCATACGAATTTTATAAGAGAGAGCCAGAGCATTTGCTCTACAGACCAAAATTTCGTTTGGGATTATAGATAATGTCAGTTATTAGCTTAACAATTGTTTACAATACACTGTGGGCATGCAGCCCATACATTGCATCATGCTGCGACATCGTTGTAGCTGCAGACTGTGCGTAGCCTATGGCTTAAACAGTTTTATTAGTTAAACTCATGTCCAAACGCATGTATTTAGAATTTGTCTGAGCATCGAGTCTATCAAATCACCCACTTTGACAAGTAGCCATGGCGTTAATATCATAAAATGTTATGTTGCGATTTGTTCATTATCACATGAGCAACATATAGTGAACTGCGATATAAAATGCAAAGCTGGTAATATTAGCGATGTCGCATCGACTCCAAACTACTACATGGTAAATATCTTTGGACCGAGCTTAAACCCAACTCACTTCTGCCAGTTATGGACATACATGCAGATCTGAACTCCAAGGGGTTGGAGGTATGCGCGTCATCGGGGGTCGGATCTTCAGGAGGTAACCCCTACACCCATGTATGATTATAGACATTTCAACGGTCAAATGTGCCAAGTACTGCGTTATAGCATGTAAGTGCAATTTAACCGCTCCGTGATTTTATAGATATAAATAGTTTCGTGAAGATGACAAAATATTCTATAATTTTATATTTAGACTTTCCGAGTGAATTTAAAACTGACTAGTTGTTCTTGAATTCGGAGCTTCAGCTTATCGTCTTCCAATGCATTCGGCAGATCGTTGAGTAGTTCTCGGAGCATTTCGATGTCGTTGGCTATCAGACACAGCTAAAATCATCGGAGATGAATTCAAATATTTTTCTGACTAATCAATTTGTATGTCAAAATTTGTTGATTTAACAGCTACAAAATTTAATCTATCTTTGTAGATTTCATATGTCGTCGATAAGGCTAGCTCGTTTATCAGGCTCAGGTCGTGCGTTCGAATTATTTTAGTAACTAATGCTTTATTACGACAAATAATATCCTGTATTCAAGTGCAAAATGTCCGTTCTTTTGTGAAATATTTGTGTTTCAAGTTTACATTTTAAAAGCGGTCATCCTCATGCGTTATGCTGAAATTATTTTCACAACACAATTGTAACAGTGAAATGTAGCATTTCTGAATCGCTTCACATCGTGATAAGTAACGTCTGCTTTGAGAAGAGATTTTTTGCTGTTAGGTATGCTTCAAAGTTACATATAATGACGTATATAAAGTTTCCGAGCAAATTGAGGTGCCTACACTGTGCTAGGATATAGCATTTGGTTTTATTTTGACTTAAAATGGTAGTTCTCATTTTTTGTTCATTATACGGTAGCGCAATTAAAGTGCGACAAATGCTATAGGTTATATATTTGACAAATTTTACTGTGTAAATTTGAGTGAAATCAAATTAATCCGTTACAAACTTTGAAATCAAAGCAACTAAATACGAGATTTATTTTGGTCCCAAAAAGTGGCTCAACCCTTGCTTATCGCCTTTCGTACAGGGTACATCCAAGTCCGTGTTATATACAGAACTTTAACCGCTTCAAAACAAAAAATAGCCACACCCGCAAACACGTTTCATTATTATAGATGTTGTAATAAAATTGTTATGTTTAATATCCAAAGATTTCTGTCTTTCGCCGCGACCTGTCATGCTCTAAAATTAACGTCATGCTTAAGGTGAAATATTTTGCGTTTAGCGATGTTTTGCTACTAATAACATCAATATTTGTTACACTTGCTTAAAAATTCCCAGTTCATCTTAGCTTCTTAAATCATTCATACTTCTTTACAGTACGTACGCACAGCGCCTATCAAAGAGATTTGCCAAATGTAGCGGCTCAATTTCCAAAAGAGGCGTAGTCATGTTTTATATATGCATGTAAAATTTTGTCTCCATTTTATGTAAAGGATACTAATTTAACTGAAGTGGCTCAGCGACATTTTAGTTAAAAGGCTTCCAGGGTTAAAAGATGGATCACACAGAACGAGGCTAGAAATCTTAGAAATGAAATCAGTAGAAGAACGACGTATTGTCCAAGATCTTATCACGGTGTACAAAATCATACAAGATTTGATTGAAATAGTTTTAAAGACTTCTTTACTTACGCACTGTCATAAATACTCGAGATAATAGGTATAACATTTTCATACACCACTCTCGCTATGCACTACGTAAAATTTTTGCTAATCATGTTGCACCAATTTGGAATAGTTTACCTTTACCTTTCATGTTGCTGAGGTTCATACATTATGACAGTTTAAACACCGTGTGATTGTTAGGATTACTGCAAGAGCTAGGTTAGTGCTGGCAACTTCCAGTTCCTTACAGTGTTGTCTAAGATAAATTATTTGTATTAATTTGATTTCATTGATGTGCAACATTCATTGGTTTTATTGGTTTTAATTGCCTTTCCAATTTGTCAGGCTGGATGAAATAAACAAGTAAAAATACAAGGCAATAAATAACTGCAATTAATTCTGGGGTTGACCAGGTGGTTATCACAGTGTATTAACGTAGCAGAGGAGTGAGTTTTTCCAATTAGCATTCAAGATAGAAATAATTATATTTGTCTTTCTGTGTGTACTAAGTTTGGATTTTTGTAATTTTTTAGTTCGACGCAGTAATACAATATTGCCAAGCTGTTAGATCTATTTTGGCGTTACTTTAATGATTTCTTGCTCAAATTATCGCAAAATTGGAGACACTCTGGTTTTGAACATTTGGGGACCCAAAATTTTTAGTTTATAACTCCTTGCAGAGAAATGGATATCTTAGAGCTCCCACTTTGCATTTACGCATTTTGAAGTTACAGCAGCCGTTTTCCAGCTAAGCGCCGTAATTTCAAAGTTACCAAAAAATTTAAATTTTCAATATTTTAAAAAAGTTAGTTTCTTTGAGGCATTGAGAAAATTTTGGGCGTATATGATTATTTTATCCGTAAGCACGTTCTTGTTGTTACGAACCTATATTGGGAATGTTGTAAGCCCTGTGCAATATACCACAAAAGCAAAATTTTAGGTAACGAAAATACCATTCATCCAGTGCATAATCGCATAATAAATATAACCAGGTCGGTGACATACATCAGCCAAAGGATTTTGTATTTAGATTGATTTTGTACATGTTTGAAATAGCAAATATTTGTGTAAATATGTCTGAATGCATGGGTATTATTCAAGTTTTTGGACCTTATGAACCAGATGAATAATGTGTAATGTTCAAAATACGAATTACGCATGGATTTTTGTTGCTGAAAGCCATATTGCGTTTTGTTCTGGCTTACAAGCGATTTCTTGTAGCCCACTACGTTGAACTGTATTTGTAAATGTCAATCTGGCCGAAGCACATAAAACAATATTCCAAAAGTGTTCTTAAAACAAAAAATGAACGAATTCTTTCTCAAAAACGAGTCATGTTGTGAGGCTGCACAGGTACTAAAAGACGATCATCAACTCAACAACCATCTTGTAAATGAATCCTAGCGATCGGACAAAATTCAAATTTAGTTCTAGATCATGCTTTTATATATCTGCGTCAATGTTACTTATCTGTTGCACATTTGCTATTATTTCCTTATTTAATTATGTTAGCTGACGATATACAAAATATAAAGGTCCGGAAGCGAAT
The DNA here is from genome assembly GCA_030248225.1 of Trileptium ribeirensis. Lineage (NCBI taxonomy): Eukaryota > Metazoa > Nematoda > Enoplea > Enoplida > Thoracostomopsidae > Trileptium > Trileptium ribeirensis. Next base: position 9,449 of record JASANE010024972.1, on the reverse strand, counting down.
TACTGCAACTAAAATTAGCTTTTAGAAGAGTGGTTAGAATTTATATTCTAGGCTAGGTGCGGCTCTGCTTGGCTGCAATATCTAGAACCTGTCATACGTTGGTTCGACTCTTGAAGAATCTAAAAACAACTATTCATCCTTAGTTTGGCTTCTGTATTATATGGTTTATCAAAGCAGAGAAAACCTTAATGTTTTATTAGTTGAATTTTTTATGATCCGAATCGAACATGACTTGCTATGGAAAGATTTGAGAGAAGACATTCTGGACTCAGTTCACGTTGAGCCGAGTCTGTGAGAAGCTCGACACGGTTCATCGGGTAGAGCCAAGCCCAGTTGAGTTACAAAGTCTGGCTCTGTATCATCTCAATTCTAAAAATTGGAACTTCAATTTTACAAGCTATTATTCTTGAAACTTCGATGTCCTCTCGCTTGAAATCAGTTTATCGTCGCGCTTGTATTTTATATTTGAAATAATGAATGCGTTACATGCTCAAAATCCCTCGATTTGGAATCTTTAGCTTCACTAACGTCGACCATTAACCGTTCGCAATAATACTTGGCAGAAGCGACCAGGCTCTGAAATTCATTACGTACAGTATATATACCACTGAATGCAAAATGAGAATGAATTCAATCACGAAAAGCACAAATTTATTTTTAAACAAGGAAAAATGTATATTTACGTCATTCAATAATCTTGTTGAGTAACTTATTTTTGAACGAATTGTAAAAATTAAGTGCTTCAATTTCTCAAGTGACATTGACAAATTGGTAACAATTAACGACACATCTGCTTTTGCATAAATTCCAAAAGATAGTCCAGGAAAGTATACTTTCTAAATTTAAATTTTGTCCAGGTATAAAAATACGCTGCGTTGTATATTGAGAAAACTTGTTTCGTGTGTGTAATAAATTAAGTTACCTATATAAAAAATACATATAACAAAGTAATAGAAGCAAGATACGATCTTAAGTTGTCATTATTACCTGTATGAGTTCAGCTGAAAAAGAAATCTGCTTTGTGACGTCGTGAATATAAAGCAGGTTCCAAAATTCGGTGACCTGAAAGAATCGAAGAAACAATTAATACATACATGCCGAAGCAAAGGCTCATTGGGGCTACTCCATGAAGCCTCGCCCCTCCCCACCACTCGTCCGAGGGGCGCAGAAAATTTCAGGAAAAGTAGGTTTAGCAAATAGGGTGGCAAAAGTGGCGGTACAGTCCCCAAAAATGGCACATCTACGGGGAGAGGGGGCGGGGAGATATTCAATTTTCTTCACAACTCCCCCTCGAGAACGTTCCCCACAGGGTCTCTATCTTTCTGAAAAGACCTCCCCTCCCTTTGCCGACCCCGGCTACCCCTGAGACCTTGTAGCGTCAGCATGTACGACTTATTACATTCGTATAAAAGCTTTCAGAAAAAAATAGCGAAAAAAAGTAGGTTTAGCAAATAGGGTGGCAAAAGTGGCGGTACAGTCCCCAAAAATGGCACATCGACGGGGAGAGGGGGCGGGGAGATATTCAATTTTCTTCACAACTCCCCCTCGAGAACGTTCCCCACAGGGTCTCTATCTTTCTGAAAAGACCTCCCCTCCCTTTGCCGACCCCGGCTACCCCTGAGACCTTGTAGCGTCAGCATGTACGACTTATTACATTCGTATAAAAGCTTTCAGAAAAAAATAGCGAAATCTTCATATCTTTAATAGTAACAATGTTACTGCTGGGAAAAAGTCGGAATTGAACAAGTGCATCGCAAGATTGTGCTGAACACAAAATAGGGCTTCCATATTCTACAATGTTTGCTCATAGTTGTAGGAAAGCACTTTCTCTTGTAAATATAATAAAAGGCATTACGAAAAACGTTAAGTGACATGAATTTTCAATGGGGCATGACTTTGTTTTGAAATAGCGATTTCATATATATTCCAAATCCTTTGTATCTGCGACAAATGCTTTTTTTATTTATTACATAAGTCTAACGGGTATGTGAAAACATTCTATGTTCTGATTTCTCGTGAGAAGTCACGAATCTATTAGAAATTCATAATATGAACGTAAGAATATAAACAAAGAGCTATTTTCTCTTAACGCAATGCTATTATACATCTTCCACACCAAATAAATCATAGGCGATGTTATAATCGACAGTTTTTGTAAAGATGTTTTGTGGTGTCAGTTTATGATTTGCACAAAAGTCAAATAACGATTATGTAATCTTATAAAAGCAGTAAAATATTTCGATCGAATTTCGTAAGATATTCCGTTCAGTTTCATCATTTACGCACCAAAATAAAACGTTCCAGCTCGACTTACTGTTACTTATCTAACCATACTGTAGCTTACTCATTTCCTAAATTCACCATCTTACTGTCTTTATAATTATTTTTTAAAAGGGAAAATTAGAATAAAATTTAGCTCTAAAGCAGCAACAAAAATTTCTCTAGTATGCATCATATCAGAAAAAATGAAGGGGTTTATGGTATATCCTAAATATTAAAAGCTAAATAAATGTTGTAGAATGGTCACTGTAATTATATAAATTTCGAATTTACAAGTTGATATCCTATTAATGCAAAAACATAACCTAAAGTGGCAACTATAGCTTCTTTAAAAGTAGTTAAAACTTTAAAATATTTATTTGATTTTAGCAACCACATATCTGCATTGAAAATGAAATTAGCTAAGCCATTATTTAATTTCTCTAAATATAAGAGCTATATTGTAGTATTTTCGTTTGAAGCTGCACAAATATTTTTTCAGAATGTATAATACAAAATTAATTCGTAAAGGCACCCAATATCACAGAATTTGACGGTAAGATTTTTGAAATATATAACCTGATATGGTGATGCCAGTAATTTGGATTTGATATGAATTTACAGCTTAGCCAATTTAGACTGATGACAAATCTTAACCGTAACAAATATTAAATAAATTACAATTAAATAAATACAAACACGACCACGCCGCCATTGCCCGAACAGCCTGACAAAACTTATGCAGTGGTTTTCACACACTTTCTAGGATTGGAAATAACCCTAGCAGATTGGTTGACCTAAAACGTAAAATCATTATACCACTCGAAATTTCGACCTCTATTTATTTGTTTTAGCTATAGAGTTAAACGACACTTGCCTGCTGAAAACAGTGACGTACGTCTGGAAATGACGTGCTGTGTTTCGCGTGAGAAATTTTTATCGCAGTTGCCTAAATTATTGTATAAAGTGTTAACGTCCACACATCGGTGCCGGGGCAAGTATTACAAACATTACAAGCATTACTAATAATATAGAAATTGGAACTTGAGAACCCGTCACAACCTTCAGGTGTATCTACTATTGTGTAGCAGTGGGTGCTGCATATCTAATGAGGTTGATACAAAGCAAGCCTTCGCCCCAGGTATGACCTAATGGAAAAATATCCCATATTAAAGTCCCATATCCCATATATGCATAGTACGGCAGCGACAATGTAAATATAATAGAAACGATGCAAAAGAAACTCAAAATCAACACTTGAATAGTTAACGTCGGCCAACGTTGTAATTCTTGTCTCTTCCTATGTATAACTGAACATCTATATCCGACTTAGCTCGAAGTAGTGTGACGTATTTGGCGTTTGGTCTAATTTTTTTCACTAGAACACTGTGCTTGATTTTAGGCAAACAGTAAGAAATGATTCATGTCGATATTTAATTTGGCCTGCTGATTAACGGTTTGTTTTTGTTGTACCTAGATTTTTCTGATACATGTTACAGTTTACTTCGAACCGTCGAAAGGACTTGCTCCTAAAGATCTTTAGTCTGGATTGTTGTTTAACAATTTGTTACAAATACGACAGGGCCACAGCTTACTATTTGTTTTTTGATTTTCTCACTATGCAATACTCTTGTAATAGTAAAAAAAATCAGTTGCATTGCATAGCAATTGCAAACACCAATATTTTCAATAAACTTTAAGACTAAACTTTAAGCTCCAAACTGAATTAAAGTACATCGATAGCAGTTAGATTTATAGATAGAACGAATATTTTTGCATTAAAAGGGGAATTTTTCAGATTTGAGCGAATTTACCCTAAAAGCTAAGCCAACAATTATGAATAATGAATGTAATGAAATATTGAATTTTTGCAATCTTAGATAAATATATAGAGCTTGGCGATTATTTCGATCTTCATTATAGCATATATAAATTAAGATAATGCACTCTATGATAATCAATGGTTCAGGTATTAACTTAAATGACTTTTAGTTACACTAAATGGCGTACTTTTAATGGGTACAATAAAAATCACTTTCGAAAGTGCATTAAAATAACACTTTTGCAAATCGAATAAGCCAAAAAGCGCGGATACTGCGATATCTGTGAGAATCCATTGATTTTCGATTTGAATTTCATTGATTGATTAGACAACGTATCTTGCTCTCTTTACTCTGTTCAGGAAAATCAATTATAAACTTAAGATTATGTAATTTTTTATTGCGCCACGGCATTCTATTTTTGGTAGCTTTCTATGCTTGCTACAATATTTTATTATATCAGAGCTTAATACTAAGCATAAAATGCACAATAAAGTGCACAATATCTAGTATAAAATAATAAGTAATAAGTTTTTGCTCTCATGACTTCCATTAAGCTTCTAAAACTAGAGGTGAGAATTTAGGCTTTTGGCTCCGCTTGGGTCGGATCTAGAGCCGAGTCGAGCCCAGCCTGACATTATGCTTAATATCTAGTATAAAATAAAAAAGATTTTTTGCTTTCATGACTTCCATTAAGCTTCGGTTACTTTTTCGTGTTTACGGACATGTGGCCCCACAGTTTGTCCCAGCTAGATTTCTATCACATATATTACCACAAAGCACAAGCACAAAGACTAGAGGTGAGAATTTAGGCTTTCGGCTCCGTTTGGCTCGGCTCTTGAGCCGAGCCGAGCCTAGCCTGATATTATGCTTAATATCTAGTATAAAATAAAAAGTTTTTGCTCTCATGACTTTCATTAAGCTTCAGTTACTTTTTCGTGTTTACGGACATGTGGCCCCACAGTTTGTTCCAGCTAGATTTCTCTCATATATATTAGCACAAAGCACAAGCACAAAGACTAGAGGTGGGACTTTAGGCTATCGGCTCCGCTTAGCTTGGATATAGAGCAGAGTCGAGCCTAGCCTGACATTATGTCTGAAGAGCGGAACTGAGCCTTAGCCTAACATGCGTCTATGAAAGACGAGCTGAGTCGAGCCTATTGTATACGGAAAAGCTGTGATCGCATCTTAAAAGCTCTTTTCTAAAACAACAAACATGATTGTAACTGCTGATGTAACATTTGTAATAAATATATAGTCCGTCTTGTTGTTTATTTAACAGCATGTTTTGTTCTAGCTAGATTACTCTTGTACATGATTGGTAATAATTTGCAGCTTAGCTTGAGTTTTATATGAACATTGCCCAGTGCAATCGATTTTAGCTAGTAAATAATCGGGATAATCGTACTGGTCGATCAGTTTCGATTGCGAAATCTATGCGTTTCGTAAATCGATCAGAGACTTGGTTCAGCCAATGTCTCAGCGGTGCTTCAAATAGCCGCTCCAATTCAAAAACAGGCAAAGCGCCACGGTCCCTACAAATATATAGAAACAAATTGGAGAATTTTAACGATTAAGTGTTAATCCGTATGAGTCAAATCGCTAAAATATTGTTCGTAGTTGAATGCATGATGTTACTTATCATCAAATGAAATACCAATGTCAGTTATATATAATCCTTCACCATTAATGATATAGGAGTACTTCTGCGATATATGCTAACTAAAATATATTTGTACAAATTGCCCCTAGCCATACGATAAGCTATGTACGTGCAATGTGCCAACCATAAGCTTGTGTCTGTGTATCATCCAAAATATATATGTGTGACATTTTTATATATTTTGTTCTTGGTGAACTTTTAGCTCATAGGTTGTGTATTCAACCAAGTCACAATAATCGCGTGGCGTATGACATCAGCTAAACTATTAATTAACCCCTATTGCTGCAGTTGGCCTATGTCAAACTTGTATTTTGCAGGAAATAAAAAAATTGTATTTAGATGCGCAAACAATACACCCCCTTGAATTATGCTATGTTTTCGTCATGTAATGAGAGGCGTTTATGTAGTGAACGCATATGGTGAAGGCTAATATTTGCCCTTACAGATTATTTTATAAACAAGTTTTCTAATTCAACGATATTTAACACAACGCAGCACCATGATAATAAATTATGTTTATTCTTGCAAACTCAAACTTTACGTAGCTTATCTTATGAAGGTCTTTGCAAATTAAAATAAAATTAATTCAAAATCTGCCGCTCAACTCTACTGTGAGGCTTCCCATAAAGCCAACAAATTCCGAAACCGACAAGTATAATTCGAACAGTCCAAACATGTCCTGAGATGAATCGTATATTCGGTTTCCGAGATCCAACACATTCATTGCTGATTTTAGCTGAAATGTTTTTTAACAAATTAAAAGCTCAATAGCAGTCTAAAAGATGATTTTATTTCAGATTTTCATAAATCATCTGACAAATGTCTTGTTTACAAAAATTCCATCAACAGGACTTGTATGTGGGTTTTTAGAAATATTCAGATAAAAATATATTATTCTAGTATAAATAAAGGATTACATATTGCTAAAACTAATTTAGAAGCCATGCTGCGAATATGCAACATGTTGATCAGATTCGGAAGTTATTAGATTGACCAACAAGCGCCTGAACTGCAAAATTTGTTTTATGAGAAATATTCCTCATTCCTCTTATTCCTACGTTATGTTATATATTTTTGTCCTATTTCCATATATTTTTCGCAGTGAGCAGAGTATTTCAGAGTTCGGTCGATTTTAAACGTATGGTGCCAAACTTGCAAAACAGTTAAACCTCCAACGGGCAGCTGAATTTTACATGTTTTTCAGCTCATCTGTTGTACGTTATTAGACCGGTTTTGTTAAGAAATGTTGATCAATACTAAAAACGATATCGATATTGTTAGATACTTAAATTGAGATTTAAGCAGTCCTTTGCGCTTTTCTACAAAACACGCTTCTGTTTGCTTCCAGAATATGAATACAATATAGGTGGTGATTATCCGTCATCGAATAGACCATCGTGACGTTGATGATAACCGAGTTCCCGCGAAGGCCATGAAATCAACTGTGTTGTCTCATGTTGCGGAATTTTAATAAAGCTGTGCCAATATCTCTCAACAAATATGCCTCAAGCTGGAAATGCTCGTTACCCTTACAACCCTAATAATATAATAGTACCACACTCAACAAAAACTACTGATACGGAAGACACTATTTAATATTAACATTTACATACAATTTTTTATTCACTGGTTTTCCTGCAAATAGTAAACTAAAATGCACAATAAACGTACCGAAAGCCGTAATACGTTGTAGGTAATAAGAAAATAGTTGATACCACATTCTCTAAAACACTAAAATTATATCAAGCAAAAATGTTGACAAACAATGGTTTAGCAGAAGTAAATTATTTTGTGGGAAAACCTGTGAGATTCTGCAATACTTTATAAATAGACTTCCATCAAAACGATACTTAACCATTAAAAATCCGGGTGCTTCAGACTTTTCCTCGTAATGAATCTTTGACAGTATCTGCTGAAATGTTTCATTTTCAACTAGTGCATTGACATAGGAAGGTAACGTACGGGACAGTTAGCTTCTGGATCTATTTTCTATTTCCGACCAATTGGCCTCCTGACGCATTATATAAGTATATATAGTTTTAATTACATAGAACGGCTATTATGTAATTGCTTAAATATATGACTTGGAAATCTATTCATCTTCTGAACGTTATGTATCAGTTGTTTAATTCTGGAACTTAAATCAATTACATACCAAATATGGATGTATACTAAATTTTTCAAATGTTATAAATGAATGATATATTACAAATCCGATCACAAATTCATTGAGTTATGGCAAGAATTTCCTGCCAAGCGTTCATGAAGTTAATTTAGCTTGCTTATATATTAACTGCTATATAAACCTGTACTCGTCAATACGTATATTATAGCAGTATTTATATTATATATCGTATGCATAAATATATATTAATATAATCAGGAGTGCACTAGGGAAGAGTATGATACCTTTCTGCACTCACAAGTTAGCTCGTGTTTAATGATACGGGCGTTTTCGGCCTGACCCTCCCCCCAAGTTTTTTGGGAAGGTGGGTCGGACCCCCCCAATTTCGGGGGGGGGTCCGTTGAACCAGCAGCTGTTTCTAATCCGACCCCAGAAATTGGGGGGTGCGAGCGACGCCCTAAAATGCTGGGGTGGGGTGAGAGCTACCCCGCAAAAACTGGAGGGATCAGGCCGAAAACGCCTGTATCATCAGCATTTTTGGCCATTTAAGATCATCCAAGATTTTATGCTATAACATTTACTAATTTCCTTCGGATCCAAAAATTTTATTTACAACTTTGTTGTTCTTATTTTTGGCAAAACAGCGAGTTTTGAATTATATGCCAACTTTTAAATATGACTTTGAAAAATGACAAAATTGTAGACTTGTCCTTGACGAAAACTATAAATCAGTTTATTAAGTAAGGAATAGAACAACTGTATAATGTACGGCAAAGCACCGTTACTAGCGCTTGCAAGACAGAGCCAAATCAAGCATCCATGCCAATGAACTCAGAGCATACTCAAATGCGACTGAACCACATTTAATATTTGAAACTGCGAAGCTGCTCAGATAGGCGGGAATCAGCCTAGCTAATAAAAGTCTATTTCATAAACCGAGTTTCCAATTTCTTTAATGTTTTCTTGATTATCGACAAACCAAATTATCGATTCAAAATTTTCAATATTGTTTATAATTTAAGTATATTGCTTGTTGGGATGAATGATAAGATTATAGGGCTATTTAACACATTAAGCACGTTGGACTTATTGTTTTAACAACACACTGACTGTGTTATTAATCCTGTGGGACAGGAGCAAAATCTCATTAATTTTAGCACCAAAAATATTCAAATTTTGCCAATTTTTGAACAAGGCTATTCGTACTTGATTGGAATGTGTCCACAGGTTTGGGGGTTGCTGAATATGATAAAACACTTATTTTTTATAACACTTTTACATGAATTAAAAGTACATAAGTTCTAATATAAAACGTCATCTGTCCACACAGTTACGAAACGACGCTGTTTTAACAACAAATCGCGAATCCGAACCGATCCGAAACGGCATGCACAATTTTTACGGATCAAATCGGATAGATGTAGTGTAAAATATACATGTACAAAGATAAGTAAACAGCGGATATAGTATTTATCGTGTTAGATTGGATCAGATCGGATGCACTGTAAACAGAAATCAGGTCAGGTGGAACGGTTTCTATCCGATTTCAATAACATGGCTACCTGGCACATGTATTCTAATA
>JASANE010024971.1:0-41927 GCA_030248225.1 Trileptium ribeirensis | reverse complement strand
AGCTCCATGACCTGCGAGCAGGTGTCGGTGCTAGCCTCCCTGGGGGACCTCAGAAATCATGCCCGATACTAGACACGTGCGCAACCCTTCGGGCGGGGCCCGAACACACCCCGTGAAGCGCGCCTGCGGCCTGCTAAGCTCCGTAGCTTCTTGGGTCTGACCAAGAATGAGTTCAAAATTTAGTATTCACGGTCCACCCTTGAGGTTACGATAGCCGGGGTCGTATGGGCATGGTGTTAGGAAGTTGCGCCATGCAGCTGCGTCACCGGTTATTACATATATACTGCAAAGCATCTCTCACGTCTTCATCTATTTAATATTGATACAAAGGTCGCGCCGGTGGGGACAGAACCTACTGTGGAATTCCTAATGCACCGTAATTGGACAAATATAAAGTTTTTGGTTGGTTATTGAGGTCTTATGTCAGTAGTTAAGCATCGCCTACTGAAATAAAGGCGCTGTTTGTTGAAAAATGTATATAAATGGAAAGTAGCACGGAAAAACGGAAGTTTAAAAACGATTAAAATTGTTGAATGTGATTAAAATTTTTAGTACTGTGTAGACTTACTATTTAGTTAAACTGGCGTCAAACTGCCCGCCGTCCAAGTGATACTGGAAGCGCATTAATACAATAGACTATGTAATTTAAGTCTACGATCCAACTGTGGAGCTATTTAGTTTATGTCTCATTGTGGTAAATATGGCATACATGCCGGCGAGTTTCTATCTCAGCAAGTCAACGAACCGGCGCGGATAGTGGGATGGGATGGTGGCCAACTACCAAGGGCTGTAACCCCTTGGTTTTTGTTTTTTGTTTGGGGGAGGGGAGCTGACGTTATGGGTATCCAACCCCCCTCCCATATCCTCCTGTCGGCCTGTGGGCGTGGCCTGTGTCTGCCAAGTTTACTGCTTTTATATGCTCAATACAAACCCCATGGTTCTATTCAGTACCGCACCTATTTGTTTTCAATATACCATCGGGCAAAAGTTTCTGATGCGGCGGAGGAAGCAAGCTATGCTTATGCTAAGATTATAAATTAAGTCGATGCTTGGAAGATAGTGTTATACCATTTCTACCATATAAATCATATGCATGCAATGTAAAGGCCGTTTCAACGAGTGTAAATAATGCTCACGGCCGTAATATTTTGTTGCATAACGGTCCTCCAATTATTTTCGGCTCCAAAATCTTGAAATAGTTTTTTTTCCATTTTTTCCGGGAGGATAGGAAAAACGAAAAAAAACTATTTTTTCCGTTGGTTTTTTCCGGTGCCCAACCCTGGGGTACCGTCACTAACTTTGGTAGTTGTCGTATAAAGCCACAGTATCGACTCGAATTTCCGTATCTTCAACGTTCAAATTAGGTATATACCTGTAACAAGGCTTACAGGTTGCGATGGCATAGAGCTGAAAGAAATTGTTTTCTAAGGCCTACCAGTTTTGTTTTTCCAGTAAGTAGTGTTTTTCCAGTAGTGCATGCCGACGTGCTCACGGTGGCCAAAGAAAATGGTGTGAAAAACAACAAAGTTAAACGCCTTGCATAGGCTGAGCTATGTGGCCATACGATAAGAATACGAGTTCTAACGTAGAAAAATAAAAATGCCATTATAGTGGATATATTATACTCGCTATGAACCCAGGTTGAACTTGTTCCAGCGTCTTTCCAGAGTACACGATTCAGGGTCTTGTCAGCAGCTGGAGTCCGTGGCTCAGCTCTATTTTCTATCAAATGCCAATAATACCTTGATGCCAAGCTGATCACATTCACGTGGGCTATAACTTGCAACAGACCAACCAGGTGACAGACCACGAATAAAACGTCCCAAGTTACAATTTAAATGGCTAGTGAGTGATTCACGCGAAACAGGAAAACTCACATGGATCGAAAGCTCCAGAGAGAAAAGCTACTTTGAGAGTGATAAACCTCGAATAAAAAGTCAACCACAGCCTTGTGGTTTGAGGTTTTTACAAAAGGCTAGGGCCAACGCTCGCAGCAGGTGGGAAAGTTGTTGGAACCGCACACCCAGTAGTTTCAACTCTTCCACGAAATCAATGCAACGAAACCAAAACGTTGCTGTTCACGCACAGCAGACACATAGTGGTTGCCATTTACCTGTGGATAACATGTCAAGTGGACCAACAGATGTGCGTCGTCTTAGTCTCGTAGACGGCATGTCGAATATGCGAAGGAGAAAGCTACGTACTGCGAAAAACAATTCAGTGTAGGGTGTTTATACGTTCGAACGCTGCTCAGACCGGATTAGGAAGAGCTACTCGTGCAGTCTCGATTCAAATGGGCTATCGATGTCGCCGGTGTGTCGAAACATCGGTTACGATGCAGTGGAATCAAAAGACTTCATCGTCCAGAGCCAACGTTTGCAGTAAACCCTATAGGCTGCTTTACTCTGGTAATTCAGCCACATATGTAAGCCAACAAGACGCAACCATACATGTAGGCCATCATGGTGTGGGCCTATCACCACTAGCAGCACGCAGTACTACCGAGGTAGAGCCGATTAACAGCCAAATCTTTTAGTTGTGTCTTCGTGCCTACCCTATTACTGTTTTCGTAATTGACATATATGTAACAGGACCGTTCCAGCTTGTTACGCTGGCCTGAACTCTCATCAAGGTCAATTAAGGACTCGACAAAGCCTTAAAGGTCGATAATTAACGTTCTGACATGACCTGGCCTGGCGTTCCGTTGTGCGAACTTGTCCCTTGTAGCGCCATGGATTCGTATTTGTACGCTTTTAACCTTGTCTATTTTGTCAATTCATGTACCATATGCTTTCAAATGTGTAATTCTAACCGATTGTCGTGTTACTTTGGATTTTCATAAACAGGTTAACCGGACGCGGCTTCAATGTGCCGTAGCCGGTTATCGCTCCGGAATTCGAAATCATTTTTTCAATGCACCTTTTCGGTGCAGATTTAAATGGGCCTTCGAAAGAGGTCTGCTGGACCAGAATCCGTACATAGGTTATTGAGCTATATTAATAATTCATCTCATTCGTCTAAACAACCGCAGCTTACGCTAGGTAGGGTCGTTGTGATCAATTGATTACATCGATTTATCACAATGTCAACCCCTCTTTTATTCCGACATCTTTCTAGGACCTGAGTGAATTTTAGCCGTCTTGTTTCTGAAATGCAACGCTCCGTCTAACTGGTTACGGCTACAATTATGACAGATTTGGCTAAACCGGCCCCACAACAAAGTAATCACCCAGTTTATAACGCCTTATGATTTTCTAGAGAAAGTTCTAGATCGGTCCTTTGGGTATCAGTGTGCCGATTTCGCGACTCTACAACCCAGGAGCATCATAATGTTACATTTTGTCTCTTCGTTGGTACATAGGAAACGGTGAAAACTTACTCATAATTTTAATTCTTGCTAAAATCAGTCAGTCAGGAGTGCCCCTATTGTTCCCTCCTTTTTTAGGAGCAATTCCGGTAAACGTATACATACCATTGTATAAGTCAGACATCAAGGTTTCCAACGAGCCCTGGCGGGTCTTTGTCGGCCCAGCGGTTCGTCCGCTACAAGACGCCCCTATCGTGCATGTCATTTGCTACTGTATACTATAGGAGTTAACATTTAATTTCTTACCATTTTGTGACATAGTATTATTTTTCCGCTAGCACTAAATATTGACATGCATTCAACTCGCCTGTTCTTGGGGAACACAACGACGTGCAGCAGGTCTTTATCTGCCCCTTCGTTGACCTGTGGCAACCCGCCAAATTGCACCCCAAATCACCTGAGTTTAATAGTGGGCACAAAATATCGAAAATTTTATTTTCAACTGAAAAGTTTACGAAACACCCCTCATTGTGTTCACCCAATTGAGACCACTCCAAATATACCAGGCGGGTCTCCGTCCGCCCGTTCACCCGGCACAGGCGAAAATAGCGCCCCTACCGTCGGAAAGACTCTCTCTAATTTCATTACTTTAGCACTTTTTCCAAAGCTGACTGTGGCACCCCTTATCTGAATAGCCTTTTCATGGAGAGTTAAACGGGGCATCGTTCTGCCCAGCCGTTAGGCCAGGAAAGCCTGCCAAAGCTCCCTATGCTAATATGTGTAAATCGACCCGCATGGGTCAGGCGTTAATATTAGGCCTAACCGCTTCGTGTTTGGTATCAATGTAACCCATTCTTCGTCCTGGGAACGAATTTAACCTCGGCCCACCGAAATTCCCTCGGGAACCCCTTGCCCCACACCCTTCCCAGCATCTGTTTTGCTTCTTTTCATTTTATTTTTCTGTCTCTCTCTATTCGAACTTTCTGTTCGTTCTGTCTGTCGTTTTGTTTCTCCTCGGTGTCTGTGGTGTCGGTAGGTGTTCTTTTTTTGTGATCTCGCTGGTTTCTCTCCCTATCTCTTTCTCTCGCCGGTTTCTCTTTTGTGTTTCTTTTTGTCTGCATTCCTCCTCTCTCCTTTTCGTCATCTTTAAAATTTTAATTAAAATTATTAATAAGGTGTTAATAATAATAGTGGTAATAATAATCATAATTAATATATATATAAGTCACGAAATTAAACAAACAGGTATAGACATATATATTCACGTAAATAATATATAGGTATATATAATAAAACAAATTTTGCTAAAATTGGTACGTTTTAAGAATCTTAGTTTATATACAATTACATAGGTATATAAAGGGACAGAGGGGTAGATTCGGAGCCAGGCGGTGGCCCCCGTGGATCTCAGGCGGGGTGCCCCTTGGGCAGGTGGTTCCACATGGGGTGCCCCGTCCCTGGCCTCGGTGAGGGCCCCGTCCTAGCGCGCGCCCCTCCTATGGGTCTATAAAGTCGGCATCCTTTTCGGACTCGCGGTAACTGAAAATAAAAACATCCGCCAGACTGATATGTAAACGTGCAATGTTTGCACGCGAGGGTATAGTGAGGATGAGGATTCGTAGACTAATATGGGTCGAAGATCACGATTAAGTTCGGATGGACAAAGACGTTTTCGGATTACTTAGCGTTAACCATTATTAGTAATATTTAACCCTAATTTTAATAGTAATTTTATCAACAATTTCGCATTGGTATTTCAAGTATTTTGTTTTGACGTGTGAACGTCTGGCTTGCCGGACGTCAACAAATAGATTAGCGAACGCCGAACAAAGGAAAAATTGGACCAAAAGTTTCAACTTCGACCCAGATCTGCAGGTGCAGATCTTTTGTTGTCCCGCTCTCCTTAACGGAAATTTGGTTTACTGTAAACTCAAAACGCCTCGATTTTCAAACTTTTCCGATTGGTGATCGGAAATAAAATTTGAAAATAAGGGGCGACGAAAAATCGCCTCCGATTGGATGGACACAAAATTTAGACCTTAATACATGGGAGAAAATTTCGAGGATAGGACAACTGCTCAAAATCCATGCATCAGTTTGACGTTGACACCACGGAGTTCGTTCGAATTAACTGACCGGCTCCGTGGACATTTTACTTATTGTTTCAACGACGTTCTATTTTTGTTTTTGCACGACGACTTGGATCGGATGGTCGACGAGAAATCCACGTGGCGTCCCGTGCCACGTGAAGGGGTACAAGATGGTGCTCCTCGCTGAGACCGATTATGTAAGTACGGGTGGGGAGTTAGGACAACGATAAGGGGGTTTAATTTCCCCAAGGTTAGGCGTGAATAGGTCAATCACTTTGCAAACATTATCCATAAAATAGCTGATTGTAGCAAGTAGTTGTCCGTTGAGTTGATTTCTCCGTCCGCCACATGGCCCTCCCCTCTAGTCGAAGAACTGCTACACTAATTAAGACTTGGAATAACCATCATCTGACCGGGTTCTCGTGCGAATCCTAGTTAGGAAAGTTTCGGTTGGAGTCTCTCTGGTTCCCCATGATCATAGGTAGAACGTAAAACCAACTTTTGGATGTCACAGATCCAAACTTTCAAGCTTATTGAGCTGAGTTAGGAGGTCAGAGAACTTTTCCCTGAGCTGATCACGGTTACAAATTTAATAGCAAGCTAACTGTACTTGGAAAACCACCTGCCAGTATTATTGAGATTTTGGAACACGTGTAAAATTTACTAATCTTAGTAGAACATTCGGCACCGGGACCGCGATCGGGGCCGAGCGAATCACGTTTCTTCGGTAAAAGGGCTTGGACCTTTCCAGGCCCTACTCTGCCCTGGGTGGGTAAATTTAAAATTACTTGTAAGCGAGTTAAGAAAAATTTGGGTATTAAGGCCCGGCGCTCGAGCCGGAGTGTGACCCGCGGCCAGGGTCAAAATCTGCAAACAATTTTTAAGATTGACTAAGCGTGAGTGTTTTTGGGTAAATGAGTTAAACGGATGCTTTAACGCTGAATGTTTCCTTGGAACACTCATCTAATTTTATTGTGGTTTCTCTTTGTATGGTAACTTTGATGCAATACAATACTTGATTGATCTTATGCACACTTTTAATATTTGTTTGTGCGTAATTGGCTGAGGTTCCAATTTTTAGACCGAAGGTGCTAAGCTCGTCTTATCTGAGTACTAACTACCAACCAGGGAATACATAATTCACTTGCCCCTGCCCCAATCACATAGTGTTCATGCAGTAATTTATAGCCATACAATACTTTATGGAAATTTGTGAAACCCTCAACTTGTAAGCGTAAATCTTGCTATTTGCAAGTGCATTCAGGGTTCAGGCGTGGCCCAAGCCACTTTAATTGTGCGAGTATCACGATATACTGTCGTCCCCGAGTGACATCGAGTTCTATTTTTACCTCGGTTGCCTTTTTGGTAATTTCATTCCGGGATCATGAATGCACTTGGATGCCAACCAGAATGTTACACAAGATCCTCAATGAGCATTACCTATCATCGGTGAAACAGCAAAGCACACCTCTATTGGAAGCGCAGTGTTCGGCTTAATTTGATTGTTCATTGTCTCGAGATTTGTCGGATTTTTCTGGTGAGGTTAAAGTTTAATAGGGTTCTTAAGACTCATAAGGACTCCCGGACCAGCGTAAGCTCGTGCGTCTCTTTCGAGCCGCTGAATACGTCAAATTATGTGCATCATAAAACCTGTACGACCCTTTTTCACGATCTTAGCAGGATTAGGTCGACCATCACGATTCACCTCCTAAATAATCATGTACTGGCAAGTAACTAACCAGGAATTACCTTAGCTCCCTAAACCGTGTTTGAACGATTAGGGTTCGACAGTATCTAAAACAATGTCAGGAACCGATTAGGATTAAAGTTTGGAGCAAAACACAAAATTTAGCATGGCCCGTTCCCTTTGAAATTAGCTCGGTTCTGAGAAAAGCTTTTCGTCACACCCGATGAGTGCAAAACCCTCGAATTTTTCCAGAGCTACTTGATAGCTGTGTTTTTGATTTTTCTTTTATTTCGATATTGTGACCCGTTAGGTCGTATATATAGTTGGGGTTCAGATTCGGACATATGTATATTCGGGGTTCAAATTCGGATTCCGATTTGTGTGTTCCAGATTTACTGGCAGATATTTTCTTTCTTTCTCTCCGTCATCATAGGATTTTGTTGCACGATGACAAAGTCTCCTCGTTGAAAATATATCTCGAATGAGCGATGGAAATATCAAAATTACCATCGTTCGAGGCGACGCAAGGCACTGCATTGAAATTTCGAACAACGCACAAACAGCGATACAACGCCGAATTGGGGTTAAGGGTAGGAGACGTAAAAGGGGAAAATTGGAATGAGAATTGATCGGGTCCGAATCTCGGGCCCAACTTGCCAGTTCATCCTAAGGTCTAATTCCGTAGAAATTTAGGAATAGAAAGTAGAGTTCGACAATAACGCCTCGAACTAGATTGAAAACGTGAGTTTGGACCATGTTTGGAAGATGCCCCCAGCCAAGGGAAAAGTAGAATGAATGTAGTTAAGGCCGACAACCGTTGCGCGAAAGTAGATCTGCTAGAAAAGTTCAATAGAAACCTACACCAATCCAAACTGACCCCTACGTATCCAAACAAAGTCAACAAAAGTTGCCCCCAATCAAAACCTGCTGTTTTTTGACCGTTTTTGGCGCCCAACAATACCCGATCCAAAGGTAGCACAAATGCCTCTTTAAGTTTCACCATAGTTTTAAGGTTAATCTGCCACCAAAATTCATCAAAATCTACCGGGACCCTAAACCTGTAAATATTGAACGGTTCCAAGTTGGCACAAAATTGCCCCTGATAACTATATGTCGTTTAGGACCGATTTTGAGCATTTATTGCCAAATATCCACACTTGGGAGGGATGCACTTCCGGGATTTTTGGATAGCCCCATAAACGGACTATCCAGCGCAGTAGTTTATTTAAGTAAAAAATAACATCGGCTCGGAAAAGCACCACCAAACTGAGTACACATCGCCCCCTCCTTAGAGCATGAAATGTGTGCCGATTTTAGATCGTATTTGTCAAGGTATACTCAGTCGGACATCCGCCCTTACCTCTTAAGCTATAGTCCCATGATTGCTCTTGATATCTAACAACCCAGGATTATACAGCCATGCCTATTCCCCAAGATACATCTATGCTAACTACGCCTCAAAATCCTCTAATTTTTACTTACCATTTTTGTGTAAATATAGGCCCTTCTGGTCGGCTCAATTATCGTTGGAGAAACGCCCCTCCTAGTGCGGCGTTCACGATATAATGTCCCCAACGTTTGGATCCTATGTACACCACACAGTGTCAGACACACTGTTGACAACAGGGTGTCTTAGACACTCCATGTTTTTAATAAATTTTTTCAACGGTAGCTAGTTACGCGTATTACCATTTCTCGACAGTGTCAGGCACACCGTGTCTTCTGGCAGTTTTACTGACAGTGTTCAGAATTATTTGAGCAGTGTTCATATGGGCTTGATACAAATATCAAGAATTTAGAAAAAACTACAGAGGACAGTTGACTAATAAACCGCATTAGCTACAGGCGGTGTGAGTTATAGTTAATTCACGCCAAATTGGTAGCTAAGGGTGTGTACGACACTGTCAAGTAAAAATGTAGTAGCTAGGGGTGTGTCGTACACCCCCGGCAATTTATTTACAGTATCGGTGTCACCCTGACTGTCTATACGGTAGGGTCGCGACTACAGGGGGTCAAAAGTTCCAAACAGCGGGGACATTATAACGTGAACGCCGCATAGATTCTAGGTAGCAGAACCCATTAGCTCCACAACGCATTCATTAGCTTTGGCCCTTTGAGAGGGTCTGTCAGAAAATCGACAGGCAAAATCGGCACAACATATGTTATCCCTTCTAGGAGTCAACCGGAAGTTGGCTCCTTCTCGTCATAGCCCCCTATCAGGAAATTGAAGAATGTCCTTGGGCATTCTGCTTGGTTAGATAACTAGCCCGGGATCTCTCCCAGGCTAACAAAAAGTAGCATTGATGATGTGAAATGCTGCTCAAACGTATCACTCACGCCCCAGCCCAGGTCTTTAAATGCCTAGCAAAATATCAACGTCATGCTGGCCCACGTTTCCACAGCCTCATGAAACGACTTCCGACCATTGACCTACTCCACCTGGATTAGCCTGGGTATCTCCCCAGGCCACTCAAAAATACATGGAGAAAAGTAAACGTAAATTACCTTAGGAACCAAGACCCTCGTTGTAGCTTATTTCCCCACGAAATATTCATTCCATTGGAGTTACTGATTTTGAGGAAAATGCTCACTCTGACCAACTGAGATTGCATGGCATATATTGGCCCGGAAACAACTCCTGTAGATACAAAAAGTGGTGACGTCGTTTGAATGGAACCGTCGTTGACCACTAAGTCTCGTCCATTACTCCGCCTAGATAAACGCCGTCTTAAGCTTACCTAAGTTATTGCTCTCATTGAGTACCGGTCACTCATCGCATGGTCTCCATAGGGACATTAGGACTTCCTTAGAAACAGATTAGGCTATTGACTGGGAAGTGTTCCCAGCCACACAAAAATCCCAAGTCTTGCATTGAGTAAATAACACACCCCTTTGGGCCTAGGAATTCTTTATCAATCAGACTAGGTCGCTTACGGATTCAATCTTAACCTTACTTGGGTTATGCACTGCACGCTGAGGTGGTAACCACGACTAATAAGAACTACAAATCGCTAAAATCAGAGATAGGACCAAATTTAAGCTTACCCTCCGAAGCTTCAAAGGCTCTCAGCTTTTATTGCGTTCTATCCATCGGCTCGACAGCCGGGAAGACTAACACTTTTATGATTTAAAATTTCACACAAAAATTAAATTAGGACATTGTACCCCCGTCTTCGCCCCATCGATGAAAGCCGACTTATTCCATCTTATCCGCCCCTAGCAAAATGATCTGAACAAATCGCCCAATATTAAGCCCAAAATAAACGCCCCATGTAAAATTTATCCAAGACCCCGCACGAATCGGGACGATAAAAATGGCAGATGGCACCAGCCTCCCACATGAGCCTAGAGAGCTCAGAACTATCCAGGAGCGTAATCTTTGTCGCTCCGAGCAAATGAACGCACCACGACACAGGTTGACGCGAGTGTCGCGATTCAACCCTTTGCGTACCGTGGTGCAAAACCCCATTCGCAATTTTGCTCATAAACCCGAACCACAGGATAGCAATATTAAATTGCCCCCGTTTCATTTAGTACGCGGATAACGAAAAGGATATAGTGTAAACGAAGAGATCGTCTATGTCCCTAAGAATGTCCCCAGAAGCGCCAACATATACCAGGATGTTGATCCGAGCAGAAAAAAGGGCTCGTCCATGGCCGCTGCCCTCCCGAGTACCGGCTCAAGGGAAAGTTAGAGTAGAAATACCCATGTTTGTGGTTCAGCGGATCAGCCCTCGCCATGAGGCGTAATACCAGGCGATCGACACGTCCGTGAGATACCAGGATATCCTCGAGGATTTATCCCAGGATCGCGGGACTGAAATATCGGATTGACCACGGTTGATCCAGTGGCGTCCGCAATCAGCCAATCCCGACGAGCCCTCAAACATCGCCCGACCCGATAACCACAAGGCATCTTTCAACTATAACCGGTTACCTGTTTGTACTTACGTGAATTATGTATGTAACTAGTTTACGACCGATAACCAACAGGGTATCTAGCGGAAATTTGAACTTGGTCATGTAGCATCGAAACCCAGCTAGGGAGATGACCAGGTTCCTGTTGGACTTTTTTGGGTCCTCATCGTCCAGTATCACTAAGAAGGGGAAAATCTTTTGATCCCCAACGGCCACCTCCTAAACTTCCGGATACCGTACGAAGAGAACACTAGCGACACGCAAATTTTTAACATTGATCAAATGACAAACAATTAAATTCCCCTAGGATGCTATTTAATTTAGGATAGTGGTCAAATTTTCTTTTAAAATTTATAGGCCGGGGACGCTGCCCCAAAAATGACTACACGACCTGAAATAATTAGCGAAAGCGAATGTGGACACTCGTAAGCGGTTGAAGGCCAGGAGATGTCCAATCACTTTAATGTATGCTCTAAATATTAAACTCACAGGATCCTATCCCATCAGGAGTAATGATCACGTTCATCTTAAACGTTATAGGTCGGAGACATGCTCCGACCGTCCAGAAATTGCAAAACGGCCTGATATCGAGTACGGTGCTCAGGGATCCAATAGCGCTGAACGCTGTAGGGATTACAATCTTTTAATAGTCATATTGAAATATCAGGTTGACGGGATAGGAGTTAAGCTCTGGACAGTGGTCATTGATTTATTTTGCCCCTCGTTGAGCGGACCCAATCTAAGCTATTAATGCCCGAATCCAAACATTGATGGAGTTCAGTGCAAAATTACTGAAAGTGTTGGACCTACTCGTCGGCATGAGCGAAGCTACCCACAGACCTTTGTCAGGATGAGCAGTTTTTACAGTAACGGATTTACCTTTAATGGAAGGTACGGAGTATGGAATGGTGCAACCCTTGCCGTTTTGATTGTCGCATTGGTCTAAGCTCACGATGCTGCAGATTATAATCACTCGCTAGCAGAAACCACATTTTTAACGCGCCGGATTTCGCCATTGCAGACTCGGTGGCTCGAGATGCATGTTATTCCCCCAAGGCACTCACGGATCAAATACACCGTGCAAACATACGATTTGTCAAACAAATTAGGATACTAACCGTAACACTTGTTCACTATTTCTATCTTAAATCGGGAGTACCCGAACCCAGTCCACCGTATTAGTTATATAGCCATCCAACAACCAGGAAACTTACTAGGGAGCTATATGTCATACATTACTGGTCGAGTATGAGAGCAAAGATTCGTACGGGATATGTTATGTAAATCGATTCTAGAATTAAGGAATTGAATAATCCACGATACGTTGTAATATTTGCACTATCCAAGATGTCGTAGTGCTATTTCCATGCATGCTGCTTTTGTTACTGTCAATGTCCGTTATCCTTGGCATGCACTCATGCACTTTGTCCGTCCCACATCGCTTTGTCTTAGCGACAATGGTCCCTAACTTCCATCTTGATTCTAAATTCCGTGTCCTTCGCTTTATCTCAAGTTACTCTTAACCCTCAAGGACCGGGAAAGGTCCCATCGGATCGATTTTACAGTTATTAAGACACCTTCACTATAGGGCAAATGGGACGCGTCAATTCTGCTACTCGTGCTTGCCTTGTCACGGTTATCATGTACAGTTTTTACAATTCCCTGTAAAGCGTTCTTTTTGTACCATTTGTTATCATACCGTGCATGTATATATCTTCAAATAAATACAAAAGAAAATCAAAAGGGGTTGTCCAGCGTTCGGTTTCTGGCAGCGGTTATATGTTCTAAATGTTTTCTTTTATCCATTGACCAGTTTCCCGCCACGAGGCCTGCAGGAGTCAAGCCTCGACGTGTGCCGTTTGTCTCTGATACTAACTCAAAGCAAAAAAGAAAACACGAAAAGAAGCGAGAACAAGGTCCACCAAAATTGTAAAACTTATCACACTCGTGCGAAACTATTACTGCTAATCGATCCAAAATTTACTCAATCAACTTATTCACGTCGCTAAGCAATCGATTATTTGAACCACAACCAAATTATCAGTTAGGACTACAATCCGACTATAAACCTTTAGGGAACTGTTGGAGCCCTGTGGGGGCCACTTTGGTCAAACCTTTCCGCTGAGAGAATTCCGGCCCTATTTGGCCAAAGCAGAGACAAATTTTACCTAGGTTCGCGATACCACTCAACTCGTTTTGTTCCTACTACGCTCATCAAGAACATAAGCGAGAGATCCAAACAACTTCCAAGTGAGATCGATATATGGAATATTGGCATGTCACTATAACCTGTGAGCAGGTTTCAGCATCAGCCTCCCTGGGGGACCTCAGCAATCATACCGTAAACTAGACACGTGCGCACCCAAACGGGCGGTCGCCAAACACACCTCGTGAAGCGCGCCTGCGCCCTACTAAGCTCCATAGCTTCTTGGGTCCGACCAAGAGAAACCGGTAAATTAGCAAAATAGTGAGTTTTGGGGTCCACCCTCGAGGTTATGATTGATGTGGTCGTATGGGCATGGTGTTAGGAAGTTGCGCCATGCAGCCGCGTCCCTTTTTTACACATACGCACCCACCGAAGACGCAAATGAGGATGAAAAATAATTTTTACGAGACGCTTGCTCAGACTCACGACTCGTGTCAGTAGTGTAACATCATCATTACTGCTGGGAATTTCTATAGCCACTTGGTCCATTGGCAAATGCAGTCTCGGTAACGGAAACATGAGCGGTATGTGTTTTGGAAAAACCAACTTCAATCATCCAAGCGCCAACTTTAAGCATGATGATTCCAAAGGGACAGAAACATCAAATAGATTTTTATTTTTTGTCTAGTCTCCAGGATCTATCAGTTGTCATGTAACCGGCTTTCAACAGTGACACGCGACTATCGCAAGAAGGTTAAGCTTACATAAACCGCTGTAGATTTTGTAAAATCCGGTTTGATATACAGAAACCATATAATCAACTAAAGGGGGAACCATTATCAAACTGGAGGGGGTAACAATATCAAACTGGAGGGTCACACCAATATCAAACAGGAGGGTACCAATATCAAACTGAAGGGGGACACAAATATCAAACTGGGGGAGGACAAATATCGAACTAGAGAGTGGCACTAATATAAAACTGAAGGGAACACCAATATCAGACTGGAGTGGGGCACTACTATCAAACAGGAGGGGTAAAAAATATTAAACTGGAGCGGGACACCAATACCAAGCCGGAGGAGCACCAATATCAAATTGGAGGGCGTACCAATATTTAACTGGAGGGGATCAATATCAAGCTGGAGGGGGCTCTATTATCAAACTGGGGTGTCACCAATGTCAAAAATATATGGGTGCACCAATATTAAACAGGAAGGGAACACCAATATCAAACTAAAGAGGGAACCATATGTAGTTGGAGGGGCACCAATATCAAACTGGAGGGAGGCACCAATATCAAATTGGTGGGGCACCAAAATCAATAATATGTTTGCGGTAACAGATTTTTGTTTCTAATGGCGAGCTGTTAAAAACTTTTGTCTCTTACAGCCAGCTGTAACATACAAAAATCTCTTACAGCTAACCGTTTAATATTTGAAATTCTAATAAATAGTTACTAGAGACTTTTATATTTTATACTTGGCTGTAAGAGACAAAAGTTTCTAACAGCTAGCCATTAGAGACAATAATCTGTTATGGCTAGCCGCAAGATATTTTAGTATCTAACAGCTAGCTGTTAGAGATTTCTGTATTTATTGGCTATTTATATCAGACTAAAGCCTGTTACGGCTATCTGTTAAAGATTTCAATATGAAATAAGCAATCATTAAAGACAAAAATCTCTAGCAACCGTTGTCAAGAAACTAAAATATCTATAACCGTCTATTAAAGATTTTAGTTTCTTGCAAACGGCTGTTAAAGACAAAACTGCCCACTTTATGCACTCATTATTCTGTGAAACCTGCATAACAAGCTTTCGACTGAGCGGTTTGATTGGTATTTCTGTTTTGCCATGTTTTGTTTGTTTCTAGTTACAATTCTAATTGGCTACTGAAAATAGGCCATTTAAAAAGACCATGCTGTGTTCACCTTAAGAATGTTTTAAATTGTGCTATTTCGTAGTAGAAATGCTTACCGATTTGTAGGAGCTGTTGCATGATGATATCGTTTTTACCGCAACTTGTCCCATGAAATGCACAGAGCCGTCACGGCGGCACACGTTCTAAATTTTACAGCCCAAGTCTTCTCCTTCCTAATTTACACTTCGCGAATCCAACAATTATTGGTGGCGGCAAGGTAAGAACTCCGAACGCTCGGGTGAAAGTCACTTTTGCTAACCATTGAGCTATCTCGGAGCTATTTCTCGGATCTTTTAGGCTCCTCGCAAAGCGAGTGAATAACACCTTGCTTGCAGTCGAGCTGTACTTCACGAATTTAGTTATTACAGCATATTGAAACGTAATTTATTATTAAAAAACGGTAGGGACTGAAGGTTAAATATGTGATAGGATGTAAAGGATAAATGAAGCAAAATTTATCTTCATAAGTGATTATAGTTTTAGTGCATTCGTGGCAATTATTGCAACAACGTAAATATGGAAGCTATGTTAACCCGGGTTGATATGGGGTACACGTTTGAACATGCCATTCGCAAGCTTTGCAAGAATTGTTAAGGAATCGAGCAATAACTTCGAAATAGCTTTGTAGCTAATGCGCGAGACTCACTGCCAAATGATGCAGGTTAAATCCAACATTGCGGGAAATGTTTGGTCAACATTAGGAATGCACGTCTTGCAACTCACTTCAAATGTTAATGTTAATTGAATCATTGCCCAAGGGATCAACAATGGTATAATCTTAAAATGTAGTAAGCCTCGCAGAGAAGCAAACAGGAACAGTTCGTCATTAGCCGTAAATATAAATATATTAGTATATAGCCGGTTTTCCTTTTCTGATAAAACTGTAAATTATATTGTTCGTCCACGACTGATTTATATGTATTTTTGTTCCAGCACCTGATTTATTACGTTGTTCGTTCAGCAAAGCTGACCTTATCAAAATCCCATCGCTGATCGATGATATCCCTACAGTGGATCACCAAATCGCCTGGTAAAACAAAATTTTACGCTTTATTTGCATTTATTAAAATAAAATGTTGCATGGTATAACGTTGTTGTGTAAACGCTTCGTGTAAACAGTGTTTTATAATCTAGTCGGTCTGTTTCGTTTATTACATATATATGAACCTCAATTCGGTTATTCACGGTCTGCCATTTGACACATTTCTGCGAATCCAGGAACGCACAAGCTGTTTTATTTAAGCTTTCAAATTGGATATTAAGCGATTGTTTCGTCGAGACATAGTTATTTAATAAAATGTCGGTTTATTGGCATAGCAATGTTTCTCCTGGTAAGAAATATCTACCAAAAATCATGATCAGTGGTTTTAACACCTTGCAAGTGCTTGGAATTTTTCTAGCTATCGCCGGCTGGGGCACTGCTACTAAGGTATCAACGGACGAAACAGCTCCTGGCTGTCAAAGGGTTGGTAAGTGAACTTAATATTATTGACTTATGTTGATATTTCATATGTTATACTTATAAAGATAAAGCATACATGCGCGATGTCCGCTGTCCTACGGAAAGCTGCCGGGCTTCCAAGGTAGATAGGGTTGGCATTAAGCCTGCCGGGTCGGTCGATCATATGTCGGCTGGCGGGCCCTATGTGTTCGTCCATGCGGCGCCGCCAGTGGTCTGAGGGGATTGGAATTCCTGTCAGCGGATGGTCGACGCTTTGGGCGAAGAGGTACGGGTGGAGAGGGAGTGGGCCGGTACCCCTAGGAGCATGCATCTTTCAGGTTCAGTCACCAAATTTACTAAATTATAACTACTTTCAGAATTTACACGGCGCTTTCACGCAGATATTTTCTAATATTACCGTTGGGTCTGGGTGTTTTTACCGTAGATTGTTCAGAGTTAAATCTATGATACATATTTCTGCTTTGCGACAAAAGTTAACATAAAGGCATGATAGCCCTCTGTAATAATTTTTTCAATTGCGCTTTCGACGACGGTCCGTCATTACCAGATATTAGTATCCGAACGAAGGAAATTTAGCGAAATCTTATTTGTGTAGATTTGCTGAATAAATTTATCCATTTATTGTTAAAAAATACATAAATCGCTTGGCGCGATACCTACAGTGTTAAACGCGGCTTTTGCTGTAAATAACATACCTTAGGAACAGATTGACGAAAGATACTAAATTTGTATCACTGAATATGATCACTGAGCGACACATACATACGGGTAAAATTGTCGGTCTTTATATCCTTTAACAGATCAAGAATTTAAATAGACGTATGTCCTTTTAACCATGCTGGATGGATTGATCAGTATCCCTTTTTGTGCCCAAAATCAGTTCGGACTAGCCCCCCTTGGGCCTGAGGGCTCTCGGATGTGGATTCAAAGGACCGACTAACACGTAATAACTTTCGATATGAACCCACAAAATTATTCTTCTACTAACTAAAAGTACCTCTTTCGAGTGTTTCTGTACACTACCTAGACACTTGAATAGAGCATTAACCATAATTGCTATGCGATTGCACAAGGCCTCGCACTCTTCCATACTAAAACACAGAATAACAATAGTATGGCATAACATCAGAGTAATTATTCAATACAATACAAATTTATTCAGTTCCTGTGGTACATATTACATTTTACATTTACTGCAATGTTCTCCATCTGAAACGCGTTCATACGATTCGAGAATGATGATTCATGAGACGTCGCCAGCGCAGCATGTTTACTAGCGTTCGCAGAACATAATAAGGTAGATAATTTACATAATGAAATGAATAACGTAAGGACAGGGAGGGGGGGCGGTAACACCTCCCTTCTTGCATCTGCCTACATATATCTGTCGTAATTTAAAAAGTTGTTTATATCCTTTGAGACCTGATAGACCTGATTGAGTAGTGTTGTAAAAATGCCTGCAATTTTGAGTTTACTAATAAAGTTGTAATATATACAGATTTATATATTTATAAATCTGTATTTACTAAGAGAAACATAAGTAGCCGATATAAAACATAGGTAGCCGGGTATAGGACAGTACCAACATATATCTACTGTGTTCCTATCGTATCTTAAAGCATTTGCAAAAAGTTACTTTAGCAAATCATGTTTTAAATACCTTTGAATTTGAAGCCGAACTATAATAGGTATTCCGTATAATGGTGGCGGTAAGGTATGCTCATGGGAACTACATTATACAGTACGTTGGTTTTAAACGCATGTTTATATCTATAGCTATGGCCACGTGTTCGATGAGAGGTGATAGTTTAAAAAGTGGTATTCATTGTTGGTAAATTTGAAAATTTTAATCAGAACGAAATATAGTCATCTTAGGTCAAGTGGTTCTAGATCAAGAATATTAGTCTTTCATTATATTGCACTGCAGTGAACTAGCAGTTGTTTAATAGCGTTGGACGTGCTCTATGATATCGATATCGCCAGAATACCCAGGTGACCAAAAGGGAGACACATATCCCACTACTGGTCAAACATTATGAAATATAGGCACACTGATCCACTTCAATATCCGAAGATAAAAACAGTGGAAAAGTATATTAGATATCTGGTATGCTTTGCTTAATATATTACTGCAATGATGTCTGCATCTTAAGTCTTTAAGATAGATACTCTGAGATTGCGACAGATTTCGCCGTGTGGTATAGTGTTCCCTGTTAGTATATGAGATAGGCTAGTTTTTTCGCCCTATGTGCAAAATTTGACTTTTTGAAACACGAGATCGAAGTTGCCATTTTAGACCACTCCGTGATTCGGTTTAGTGCATTTTGCATATTATTTTTAGCTATTTGACTATTTTCTTCTGGAATGATTATATCATTTAACATCATCGGCAAACAAATTTCTATTAACATCAAAGCATCTTTTAACATAACCAATTAAATCACTAATATAATAGCGTGAATAATGTTGGTCCAAGAACACTTCCTTGAGGAATGCCAGATAAATAGCATTTGTAATTGGAATAGCTGTTTTTATTTTAATTCGGAACTGCCTGTTCGATAAAAAGCTGTTCAATCAAGCTTAACACCCAAGATGTGAAAGCTTATACACGAGTTTTGTTTGGAAGAAACCGTGTCTTACGCCTTCGCAGAGTCAATATAAACTACATCTACTGATGGCTTTTTATCTGTATCTTATGCCAAGTCTCAAATATTCTCTAGTCGACTAGTTGAGCGCTAGTGGACCGTTTGGCGACAAATCCATGCTGATTCTGGGATAAATATTTTGATCTTTTCGCGGCTTTAAAAATAAGTGCTTATTAATGACCCATTCCACGGATTTGCAGCAGTTTGAGACCAACGACACGGGCCGGTAATGTAATTTTTCCGTGGGGTTTCCTTCTTTGCATATTATTACGACCATTATTTGCGCGATCAGTGACAAAGAACTGCTTGAAATTTTGAGCGAGTGGAATACTAATTGCGCGTTTACTTTGCGCAACAGACAAAAGAATTGCGTGAAAGTGTCCAGGCATGGCCATGATTAGGCCTTAGCTCAATCAAACATAAGTAAACATTGTAAGGTGTAAAAGGCGCAAACATCAACCGATGAGTTATGAGATTGAATAGATACCTTGGAACGCGTTATCTAGGATTTACGATCTAGCTGGATCATCCGTACCATTTTCTCCACACCTAAATTTCAATGCACTTATGCTAGTCGCTGTTGAGCTACGCATTTTCACGTACAGTTACGTATAGGAATAAAATCAGATATGAGCTAGCGGAACTGATAAAATGGCTGTCAAAAACAGAATTTTTTTAACTTTTGGTGTCACGCATAAAAATCATCACTAAATCGATGGAGTTATGCAATTTTTATTCAATGCGGAAGTTACTTGTCCTTTTTCAGGGTCGCCCTTTTCAAAATGTTTGCCAGATTTAACTTTATTTAAGGGCTCTGCCAAACCACTTATCCCTCGAAACCTACCGTCTGCACTCTGAAAACGCGCAGAAGCAACACTACATAAATATTTAAAGCAGGGTTTACCCTAAGTAATACCAATCGCTCATTGTTCCTCTGGTGCTGCGTAACCTTTGAGTAAATGAAACAATAGCTGTAGCAATCTTTATGATTTTTTCAGTGGTTGAACAAACTAAAAAGACGCATGGGCAAGAATAGGTTGATCCAAATCGTGATTCCAAAAGTGTAGTGGTTTTGTGACGGCTTTATCGTAACCGCGAAATTAGGGTAGATAGCTTTCCGTGTTTTATTTCTGCTGCATTGGTCCGGATTGCTGCAGTTAATTACTTTCTATCCGCTCTAAATTATTAGGACTAGAATGCCTGAACCGTTTCAAACTTCTTTGGGAAACTCACACTGCAGTTCAGATGACCCGCAATGTAATGTGCAGGATGTTTGTAAAAACATGGCTAAGTGGTATAGCGCGCTCTTCCGCCCTACCAGTTCAGAAGGTGCGAGTTTAACGCCAGCCTTCATATGAATTTTTACATTTAGTTGCGTTTTTTGTTCCAAGAAAATAAATAGTGCTTCTAAAATACATCATTAGAAGAGTGATATAGCACTAAGAATATATGATTGAAGTCCTTTCCATGTCGTTTATTATATTGAGGTGATTTGATAAACGATTTTATAATAATATTATATAGTTTCGACCTTACATAGTTTCGACTTTACCATAAATTATAATAATTATGGTAAACTCGAAACTATGTAGGTTCATAAATATTCAAGAGCAGAACTATTAAGCATAGTTCACAGTATAACAGGCTTCAGGTTGAACATATGACCCAAAAATTGTAGAAACTCAACGGTCCGTGCGAAGCATCTGGTAAGCCAAAATTAAGGGAAATGGGAAATTTTATAAAATACCTAGGCAGCCGGAGGAAATTTTTGATTATCTTCCTGGCCTATCACCCACACGACACCATGTATACCCCCTCAACCGAAGGACCTTGGACACTTATGATATGCTATACGTTTTCTTGGTGAGGATGATGACTTGATCAAGTGACAGTATTAACAGATGAGGTGACAGATCATAATGGCGTAAAGAAAACTCATGGACGAAGCAACGACACCTCATGTCAGCGCGGACAGGCGATAAATTAGCAATTAGCAATTCACAACTGCTAGTTTCTCGAAAAAGGTTAATGATTTCAGCGAACGCCTCGTAAAAGCCTTGACTTGAATTCCGTCAACAACTGCATTCATATGCAGCATTCACCAAACATGAGTGTTGATTAGTGAAACGAACTTCAAATATCTTTGAATACATCAACTGCCGAGAAATTCGATGACATATGGCACAAAATTTAAAACTGCTCAAAAGAACATATAAAATGAAAAACACTCATATCTGATGACTATTATAATATATGTTTAAACATTATTAGTTAAAGATACGGAATTCGGAATAATGTTATTATATTACGGCACTGGTAATTGACAATGCTTTACGAAATATTGTTTACCAGCGTTCAATCTCGCTGGTTGAGATAAGAAGTAAAACTTGGAAATTTATGAAAATTTGGTATCGAACGCATCGGCTCCGGTCCATAACTCCGGAACCGTTGAAAATTCCAAAATTTCGTACTTAACATTTCTTATAGAGAATTTCGTGGAGATCCGACCCGGATCCGCGGACTTATGAGCTAATAACTACGTAAGTAAACCAATAAAATACAATTCATTAAATAACTTAACGAGTATTGATCACCCACATATACGTAACACCATCGTGATCCCTAGATCCGACGTTTTAATTCGAGCCCGGACCGGTCCCGCTGCGCCCACTTTTAGGTACCCACCCATACCAAGATTCTAGAAATAACGCCCCGACAGGCGTGTCACCCCTCAATTTGTTCCCCTTGTCAAGACTAACCCAAAAATATATAAAACTCCCCAGAAAAGTGTGCCCCGAACCCAGGGGAACCCTTTAAAGCACCCTGCCCGGAGAAAATTTGGCATGGACCCTCCCCCAAGAGCTCATTTCCCCTGTAGACCGAATACGGTCCTGTTACATATTAAAACGACCGGACGGACGTCCTGGGTCCGAATCCGGATGTCGTTTGGCACTCCGGCCATTCCCCGAGGACCCCCACCATCTTTTTACCCATTTGCCCTCGCCTTTCTTTTCTTTGTTTACACAAGTCGCGTCTCTTCCTAATAATACTTCAAGTGTAACTATATAAAGTAAATATATACATATTAATATTAAATTGATATAAAATATATATAAACTTTGGTATTGATGGCACTGCCGCCCTTATCAATAAAAGTCGTTATACAGTTGATATTAAACTCATATAAATGTGGCCCACCGCTGGATGTTTTGCTGCTTCGCTATAGTACAGTAGTTGTAAGTTTGGATGGTTAACTAAGTCAACAAGATTGGAATGCCGCTGTTAACTTGTATATGGAATTTGTATAAAGCTTTGTAGTTGTTTCGTTATATCGGCTTATTATAACGTTTAGTATAAGATTCTTATCGGCAAACAGGAGAATTTCATAGAAGTACAATATAAATTTTATATAAATTGCAGAGTTTTATTTTAAAGTGCCGCCCTGGATCTTCTGACTTTAATGCTCGACGGTAATAGACTTGCATCTTTGGCAGCTTGTAATATGCACTCTAAGCTAGTAGGCGGCCGTTTATTCTAGAAGTTTCTAGAGAATTGTGTATGGGAGTTCAGTTTTAGTTTATATTAATTTGGTTTAAATTTATTAGTTTATATTAGAGTGGTCATAAATCACCGAAACTACATATTAAATTTAATATAAAATCGGTCCGAAATGATTGGAATGTGACCGATAAGAGTGTTGGTTTAGTTAAGTAAGGTTAGATCAGAAAACGGCCCAAAAGTGCTGAATAAGCACTTTAACGGTCTCTGAAATTCATAATTTTGAATTTTTAAAATTTAGTATAAAAGCAGAGACGCACGAGCTATGCAGAGTTCAGTATGACTTCGGCAGCGCGGAGTTCGGTCGTTTTACAGACCGACTCCGACGCTTATGGATGTTAGTGTTTCGATTTCGTTTTGCGCTTTGCTATTATGGCTTTCCCCGACTTGTTTATGCGATGGATTGGACGCGCGATGGACGTCGAGTCAAAGAGCCGCGGACGTAAGTGTGGACGGGGATTCATGGGGTAGGCATTGAACTGTAGCGAAGTAGCCTAGGAGGATTGTCAAGATAAGACCGCATAGTGCACATCGATTAGCCATAAGCTCTAAACTCCATGGATACCCTGTCAATGCTCCTATTTACCTGTTAGCCCTGCCCGTCCTAGCTAGTCCCGCAAGTACGTAGTCGTGGTTAGCCGATCACACCGTTTAATAATATGGTCGAAGTCCTGCTGAACCTCCCTCGGTCATTGAGTTAGGGCACAAATAAGCGTGACACTCGCGCCTAGACCTATTTTACATGGTTCCCTGAGTCGAAAAGACGATCTTTGAGCTGACCGAGGTGAAATAAACTACATTTCTGATTGAAAATTATTAGTCGAACTCCGAATCATCCACAGTCATGCCATGTCTTGTCAAACATTTTACCAATGGTTTTACGCAGTATTTCCATGGCTTTATTGTTTTCTTTGGACGCAAAGCCGTCCGCCGGTTTTGGAGCTTCTTTAGAAGGAGCTGAAAATAGAATTAGGTACTGCCTTATCAAACGCTCCCAGGAACTCAGTAAAACTTTATCAACGTGACAATAGTGCCTTAGATATTGCCTACAAGCTAAAAGAAAGCTGCACTGGACCACGAGTAGATGTTCTGTTTTAATGGCCCGTGAGCGAGACAGCTCAACTAGGTAGAAAATTGGGCATATCTCGAGAAGTACCAGAGCAAATTGATCAAAACTTTACCCGGATCTCGCGAAGGATCCGAGCAGTTGATTCGATACGTAGAATACTCGAATATCGCGTCGGAAACTTAAACCCGACGACCCAGAAAGGGGTCGCCCACAGCAAAACGCGAAAATTCAAATAACTTAGGTTCTCCTTCAGGAATTTTGCTAAATTTTGGCAGTTTCTTCGTGGCAATGTCCGCTAATAAATAGGACTCTAAAACTTGTTGATTTCGCATCGGAAACACAAACCCAACGGCCTTGAAGAGGCCTAATCCCACCGAAAACATAAAATTAACAATTTTAAGATTTTCTCCAGCAATTTTGTTGAAACACTCGCTGTTTCTTCGCAGGGATGTCCGCTATCGGACAGTGCTCTAAAATCCAACACTATCCGGTTGGAATCACAAACCCGACGGCCCGATAGGGTTCCGCCCCTACCCGAACTTTACACGTTAATAACTTGAAATTCATCCCAGGAATTTTAATGATTTTTCTCATATATATAGAGACCAGTAAGCACCCGATTTACTAACTGTAGTCAGATTCTTTTTGAATTGTTAAAGGTATTCCTAATAAGACCGGAAGGTCTAAAAACTATATCTTTATAATCCAGTTTGGTATACATTGTTGTAAAATCATAAGTACGTATTAACTGTATGCATAACTTTTTTATTATTTAAATAACTGATCACATCAAGAATTTTATCTGTTATTAACAATCCAACAATTGTGAAACCTTTTAAATCAGTAGTTTAGATCTGAAAACTTGTTAAATTTTAAGTACAAAAGTTTCAGAATACTACATAAGATACTAGAAGCGATCTTCGTGTATGCAAATTTACTCGATATAATGTATCTGAATTTAACAGGATTTTTATGAAATTTTGGAATACCCTGTATAAAGGGCAAACTGTAGAAGCCTAAACCAAGAAAGTTACCAAAATTCGATTCTATAAAACATTTATGCGAGTGCAAAATTTTATCTTGCGTATCGGTTATTAAACTTTTTGTATCTGACTTAAAGCTACTAATACCATCGAAACCTAATTCATTGGCGGATAACATTTATATAAAAGCGTTTTCATATAAAGCTAAAGTTTTGCAGAGCCTTATCCGTGATAGTTCTAACAAAACCATGTTTAATCTTCCGAATATACTTACGTTCCGCGTAATTAAGAATTTCATCTGAGCCAAAATTTCTGACTTTACAGCTGTTAATACGCTCACTTAAGATTGCGTTCAATTTCCATTCCAAAAATATATTTTTTCCAAGCCCGTATATTTTCCCACAGTACTCGTAATATAATTATTCAAACTTCGATGAAACTTTAACTTAACATCATCAAAATTGATTCGGCGATGCAATCTATACGTAGGCCTTTTCTCTAAAAGTATCTTCAGGTTCCAATTATTAATAAAATCAAGATTAATAATGTGTTTATGATCTCTATTCACGAAAAAAGACGAATTTCAGTATCATGATTTCGGGTAGTTCATGGATTCCATTATATCTAATTTGTCTGTAGTTTGGCGATAGTTAAAAAGGAAACTTCCGAGAGTTCTACCGTAACTGAAAGCGATAAAAGGGGTCGCGAGATGATCAGTGTTAATAGGCATATCATCATAAGGCCAAAATTTTTTTACTCTAACTTGACGGAAAATATTTCCCACCCGTACAAGGTCAAAATTCCGGGTCATAAATTCTACTCTGAAAAAGCTATTAGGCTTAGTATTAATCTTACGTTTATCCCCGAATCTAAAGTCCAAAATATCTAATACTATCTCCCTAATATTAAATATTGCCAGTCTACTAAGATCAATAATGTCCCGTTGAATAAGATCAAATAAAATATATGCATTATGTTTATTAATACTAAAAAAGTATTTATAAACTACTTTCCTCAATCTAAGAAAGTCATCCGGTTTTACTAAATTAAGTGAATCAAAAAAGTATTTAGGGTGATTTAACATCTGCCAACGCGTCTCCTGACATGTCCCCTTTTTCTTCCTAAAGCATTCCCAACAAAATTGGCACAGACGGGTGCCCCGTATTTTTCTTTTGTCATTCTATCTTTAAGACCGAAAGGGAATTTAGTCTTGAGACATTTTATCCAAAAATCCTCTCTGTCAAGTCTACATTTTTTTATCTGAACACTATTGGTAGTATCAAAAACCTCGATAATTTTAATTTTCAAAGATTGACAAATTTTGTTATTAAAATGTTCAGCAATAAGTTTACTTTTAATATCCGAATTCTTTTTAATCGCAAGTGTGTGCTCATAAATTCTAATTTTTAGTTTACGCCCAGTTTATCCTACATACTGTATCCCTCAATGATTACATTCTAACAAGTATACGACGTTAGCAATATCTCTTGGCTTTGATATTTGATGATTTGTCCTACAAAATCTGTAATTATAAGTTGACGCAAAAATAGCGTCGGGAGCATACCATTTTCATAAAGTATAATTTTTGTTTCAGAGCTCAAGTAAAAGGCAGTAATCCAAACCGAAAAATTTACATAAACTACTAGATCTAAGACATAAACCACAATGCGGGACCTGCCCATTCCACATTGTGGGCTCCCGTGAAGCCACGGTCGCATGATTTTTATGTCGTTATTCATGGTTGTTTAAAAGGTTTAATTTTCAATGAATTTTAACTCGTAATGCTAGGATACATAAGTTTATTTTAGTAAAGTGGAAACCGAAAAAATGAAACATGGTTTATGCAGTGTAAATATCAGCTTATCTTCAACCCCGCGGCTTTACGGGAGAAGCATCATAATACAGTAAAAGCACCGAAAACTGTCGAACCGTGGACCCTATTAGTAACATTTTTACAATGATCATATAAACCTATTTAATTAAAGATATACTGTATGATATAAGTAAATTGAAGATGATAAAGATGTATTATTTATCATTTTAACACTTTTAATATTTTGACAAATAAAAAACAAAAAAATTACACTTGAAAAAGACGTAAAATACCCCGAACCATAGGTTCGTAATATCCCTTACCCATGGAACCACAAGTCAAATAACGAAACCAACATCGGCAATGACTTTTCCATGTCGGTAAACCCCCAGGTGAAACTTTTCAGCTGCTCAAGACGTCAGAACAAATTTTCGAATTTTGGATTGAGGAACCACGAGGGGTCATACCTCAAACCCCAAACCAAAACAGGAGCCTTAATCGAAAAACAAAAAAGAAGCATCGGCTTTTATCGTTTTATTATGAAATAAAACCAGCCAGAGAAAAAATTCGAAAGTTAGTTAAGATAAAATAACCTTGCTTCCGTGAGGTGTACTAAACTGGGGTAAAAAACCTCATTTTGACCTCTGACCGCGGGACAAGACCTCAAATCAAAAAACGTTCGGCACGGTAAATGGAGTATGCCGGTTCGAATGAGTCCAAGATCATGAAAATCGGTTAAGTCGATCACACACACATAGACGGAATATAAAACCTTTCACCACTGCAAAACACAATCTCCGCTACGCTACACGATGTTCTGACCAACTTTTAAACAGTCACTGCGCCATCAGCGCTGCATTTATTGGAGGCAATTCGACGTCAAAATTTCTTTTTAAATAAATTGCCATTGAGACCACAGAATTTTTCGTTCACGATCGAAACATATACTTCTCGAAAATGATCACAAATTGGGTCACATTTTAGGGGAGGTCGTCGATAGCAGTTGCGTTTGGTCAAAATATTGATTGAACCTTTTCCCATATCCAGCAGCCAGGCTCTGGGGTTTCCACAAAAATTGAAGACCTTTTTCAGGCAATGGCCAAAAAATAAGTTTTAATGGTGAATACAGGAAACGTCAAAAATGACTGCTTCTCTGACTCTAGACTCGCTCGAAATAAATTTGCTCTAAAAATAGAATTTATTATTAATTTAAATAGTTCCGAAATGTCGAGCGACCGACTCGCTCGAAATGCGACTGTCATTTCTGGCGCGTACTGTAGTTCTAAAATCTAAATAATTGCAATACATTGAAATCAAACGATGTGGCTCGATCTTATGCTTAAAAATTGTTGTCCCCGCAAAATGTACGCTCCAGGCCATACGACTTGCGACAGCGATTTTGACTGCACTTATATTTAGTTTTGGCACTTTTAAATCTAGAAAACTAAAAAATAGCCGCTAAGTTTACCTATGCCTCTAATGGAGCTTATTGACCCTTCTTAAAGTATCAGAAAAGCAATATCACAATAGCAACACATTAAAAGAAATGCGTGTATATGATTTCCTAAACCGTATGGGTCTATTTCTTTCTTATGCGGACAAAAAGACGAAATCAATCGAAATTTACGTATGACAGCTTCGAGCTACACTGAAAATCAATGCATTTTACATAATCTGGGCAGCTCGCAATTTCGGGTAAGTTGGCTCTGGAAGAACAGATATGAATAATACAGCAATATTATCTTAACGTACTAGCACTTCGCACATTTTCTTCGCTATCAACAGCAAGTATATCAGATTCAGGAATACAAGCCGGGCACCAATAGGATCGCATGAAAGGAATGTACCATGGAAGAGGAATGCCATATTCTCCTGAAACAAAGATAAATCGAATAAACAATCGCGGTCAGTCATCAATTTCCACCATGTAGCAACTTGTGATAGAGTGTAACAATCTGAATATGCGGTAAGACCATTATTCGGCTTATACTTATAACAACTATGACCGCTTCAGTTCATGATGGTTTAATTCTCTGCATTGATATAATTTGATGAAATCATTTAATTTGTGCCTGCTAAAAACGTTAAAGCAACATTATAAAGCTTCAATTTTCAACAAACGGCAATTTGAAACCAATAATTTTGAGTTCTCACCCAGCATGCTTTGATACGTATGGCTGTGTTTTCCATTGTAAACCGTAGTCTACCGAGATATCGCCCATTAATCAACACCAAAAACCACTAATTACTCTTTATTCCGTCGTTTTTTATAATTTAGCATAATAAAACTACTCACAAACTGTAAAATTAGCTCACTGTTCATATTTCAGAAAGTAAATAGAAGTCACTGATCTTTAATCTACTTTTTTGGAAAAACTACTCCAATTATGCATAAATGCACAATCTAACTAGTTCCGGTAAATATTAACCTGGAAAAACGGCTTCAATGTACCACGTGAACGCAAAATAGATAGCCGAATCGGCTAAAAGCATAAACAGTGGATAGATAAATGCAAAATTGTCGCCTAGCGTCGGGGAATCAGCGATATTCGACCATTTTAGGCCGTGACCATCTTCTTCCCAACGCGCTATATACGAACAACCCCATCCAAGCGCAACGTTTGAGATGAGACACTAAAAAACTATTATCAGCTAGACTCACAGCCATGGTTATATGTCGCCAGGTTCATCTGCGGTGAATATCTCTGAGTGAATAGCACTGAGTTACGTACTTGATAAGCTGCCTAAAATTTAATTGATATTGACATTCAAACAACGTTAAATCGTCGAAACAGTAAACATTTCTAAATAGACTGGCGCAATCTCACAATCAAATAAGATGCCAAAACAAAAAACTTAGACAGTGCGCAGTAAGCGCCAAGTTAAGAATGATATGCTTGATTTTACAATAGTAAACACAAGTGAGCGTCTTATTCGTCACTCATTTAAGACTGACTTGAATGATTAGCTATTCTTGAATATTTTAAAAATTTAATAATATGAAATGAATAATAATTCTCAACTTGTATAAAGCAAGAAATTTGCTAAACACAATAAATTATTAAACTATCTAAAATCTCGTTCGTTATCCCATAACAAGAAGATTTGAAGGAACGTAAAATTCTAATTACTAAATAATAATATCGTCCTCTATTCAATAATGCAAGCTGTCCATATCAAGGTCGACCTCTAGGCGACAATACTCAATGGCAAATATAGATTGACTTTTACAACTAGTATTTACATTTGAATATATCCTTAAAGGGTTCAGTACCTACATTAATTTCCTCCGTAGTCCATAAGATACATATTAAAGCACTGTGAACGTTCGTGAAACAGGTATCACAATATTCTCTTTGAGCAAATGCACATACATTGTATTTTTACTTTTTTTAAGAGGCGAAAGCTCAAAATTTTCAAACAAACACCTAAAGTGCTGAAACTAAGCTAGGTATTTGCCCAGTAGATCTAGAAATTATTTATGTATTTCCGTGGTCTAGAAACCCTAAATGTCGCAAATGAAACAGCAAGAGCTCTAAAAACTAAATTATTTTACCAAAACTCCGAAGAAAGCGCATGGTTATGACCCAAAATGCGTAATATTTCTGTTGTTTATTTGTGCATTTTATTATATTACGGCATGCCCCAAAACTGTGCAAGAAACTAAATATTGCGCCAAAGAGCAACAAGTACAACGCATGATATCAGAATTTCCCCAATGCGTAAAATGTAAGAATGGCTTTTAATTTTAATTCGTGTGGCTGTTCACACTGTAACACAATGCAACAGTATGATTCACATTTTCATATTACAGCAGCACCAGTTACGGAAATGACCGAAAACTATTTAATCTGAGAAAACGCAGCAAATACATTCCCTCCAAACTACAACAATGTCTTATAAACTAAAGAATAAACAATTAAATGAACTACAGAAAAAAACTAGTATAATCAAATTTATATATAATTTGTGCCAACCTGTTTATCAAATTTTGAAAATTTACCTTTATATTAGTAAAAATGCATGAAACTTAGCTACTTGGTTCGCTTCAAACACTAACAAAAACAATAAAACCTAATCTCAAGAAATTAAAAACATACCGATGCAATTTTAAAGCGAAACGGAAGCAAATGACGATAGTTGTATCGAAACATGTTAGGATATGGCAAATACACGAGAAAATAGATAATTCCACCACACACCGCAGCAAGGTTTGCTTTCGAAAACAGGGTCGAAATTAAAAAACACTTTGCTATTGTTGCCAGTGTAAAGGCGAGCAAAAACGAGCATTACCGAACCATCAGATGCTTGAGTTATCCGGCCAACCTGAAATAGCCTGGGTACATAGACTTTTAGTTTATCCTATCAAAAAAGCGAGCAAGAAAACGAGCATTACCAAACCATCAGATGCTTGAGTTATCCGGCCAACCTGAAATAGCCTGGGTACATACTTTCAGTTTATCGCTATCAAAAAAGTGAGCAAGAAAACGAGCATTACCAAACCATCAGATGCTTGAGTTATCCGGCCAACCTGAAATAGCCTGTGTACATAGACTTTTAGTTTATCGCTATCAAAAATATATGTTTGCCGGACAGCGCGCGATTAATGGTTCTGTTTTTGCCTAACACAATTTTATATTTTTTGTTAATGCAGTCTACTGATACATAAAATTCATTATTATCAGGTTTTAGTAATACTGAAACATATATAACAATCGAGAAAGCTGCTCGCCATTATCAGCTGTGATCCACAACGTTGTTGCTTAAAGCAGCGAAAAATGTTCACATACCGTTATTACAGAATTACAATATCTGTGCTCTAAATAAATTTTTTAAACATTTATGAGTGCAGGACAAGCATGAAAATTACGTACTTCCGCGTTTAGAACTTCACATACTACACAGATCAAATAAAGGGTTTTTTAAAAAATGGACCCTGAGTCCAGCAAATTTGTTTTGGCTCCTGACCTTAAACGCTAGATTCAGACTTACAATTTTTGGCTCGAGAATTTCACGATATTTTACACAATATAATAGAAAGGTAATTACGAAACGCAATTTGACATTATTACAAATATATAAATTATTCTCTGCCTGTCCCAAAGCCGCAACTGCCATAGGTCCAGCAAAAATTTGTTTGGGTCCACGTAAAAATATTTGGGTCCAGACCCACCTGTGGGCCCAAAAAACCTTAAATCAAAATTTCAGAATATTTGCCGCAGAAACTTGGCGATAAATAATATCAAGGTAACTCTGTTAGTTCGTTTGAAATGTTACAGAGCGTACCATATTACGGCATGCCCCAAAACTGTGCAAGAAACTAAATATTGCGCCAAAGAGCAACAAGTACAACGCATGATATCAGAATTTCCCCAATGCGTAAAATGTAAGAATGGCTTTTAATTTTAATTCGTGTGGCTGTTCACACTGTAACACAATGCAACAGTATGATTCACATTTTCATATTACAGCAGCACCAGTTACGGAAATGACCGAAAACTATTTAATCTGAGAAAACGCAGCAAATACATTCCCTCCAAACTACAACAATGTCTTATAAACTAAAGAATAAACAATTAAATGAACTACAGAAAAAAACTAGTATAATCAAATTTATATATAATTTGTGCCAACCTGTTTATCAAATTTTGAAAATTTACCTTTATATTAGTAAAAATGCATGAAACTTAGCTACTTGGTTCGCTTCAAACACTAACAAAAACAATAAAACCTAATCTCAAGAAATTAAAAACATACCGATGCAATTTTAAAGCGAAACGGAAGCAAATGACGATAGTTGTATCGAAACATGTTAGGATATGGCAAATACACGAGAAAATAGATAATTCCACCACACACCGCAGCAAGGTTTGCTTTCGAAAACAGGGTCGAAATTAAAAAACACTTTGCTATTGTTGCCAGTGTAAAGGCGAGCAAAAACGAGCATTACCGAACCATCAGATGCTTGAGTTATCCGGCCAACCTGAAATAGCCTGGGTACATAGACTTTTAGTTTATCCTATCAAAAAAGCGAGCAAGAAAACGAGCATTACCGAACCATCAGATGCTTGAGTTATCCGGCCAACCTGAAATAGCCTGGGTACATACTTTCAGTTTATCGCTATCAAAAAAGTGAGCAAGAAAACGAGCATTACCAAACCATCAGATGCTTGAGTTATCCGGCCAACCTGAAATAGCCTGTGTACATAGACTTTTAGTTTATCGCTATCAAAAATATATGTTTGCCGGACAGCGCGCGATTAATGGTTCTGTTTTTGCCTAACACAATTTTATATTTTTTTTTAATGCAGTCTACTGATACATAAAATTCATTATTATCAGGTTTTAGTAATACTGAAACATATATAACAATCGAGAAAGCTGCTCGCCATTATCAGCTGTGATCCACAACGTTGTTGCTTAAAGCAGCGAAAAATGTTCACATACCGTTATTACAGAATTACAATATCTGTGCTCTAAATAAATTTTTTAAACATTTATGAGTGCAGGACAAGCATGAAAATTACGTACTTTCGCGTTTAGAACTTCACATACTACACAGATCAAATAAAGGGTTTTTTAAAAAATGGACCCTGAGTCCAGCAAATTTGTTTTGGCTCCTGACCTTAAACGCTAGATTCAGACTTACAATTTTTGGCTCGAGAATTTCACGATATTTTACACAATATAATAGAAAGGTAATTACGAAACGCAATTTGACATTATTACAAATATATAAATTATTCTCTGCCTGTCCCAAAGCCGCAACTGCCATAGGTCCAGCAAAAATTTGTTTGGGTCCACGTAAAAATATTTGGGTCCAGACCCACCTGTGGGCCCAAAAAACCTTAAATCAAAATTTCAGAATATTTGCCGCAGAAACTTGGCGATAAATAATATCAAGGTAACTCTGTTAGTTCGTTTGAAATGTTACAGAGCGTACCAGTAATACTATATTAAAATTTCGTGCGTTAAGGCTTATACACACAGGGTTTATCCTAGGTAATAGCAACTAAATTACTCAGTTGCTGCGAGGTGTCTGAGTTAATTTCTTCAGTTGAAATTTTATTTGTATCTATAAATTTTCATGTGTAATACACCGATGGTATAGTATGATTAGGTTGTACAGCGCGCTCCACAGATCAAGGACAAAAACACGGAAGCGAACCAACCTCGTGTTAAAGCCGCTCGCAGCGCAACAAGTACACTTGTGTCAACAGCACTACGCCAAAGTACAAGAACAATGTTCCACGTCCAAGCGGTACTTTAACTTCTACAGAGTCTTGCTACAATGCACAGCAATATTATATCGTATCACGGAATTCGCATAAACGTCAAGCTAAATGCAAAGTGTCCAAGATGGCATATTATTTATACGTAATTACAGCATAACGAATCGCGTCACTGCAGCTAAAATTCCAAGACAAAACACACAAACATCTTCTCACAACAGAATATTCTGGATGTTTTCTACTGTACACAAATGAAACTCAATACATACAGTGTTACTACATCTGTAGTGACAAACTCAAATTAATTGATCTTGATTCCTCAACGTCTGTTTAGGTTGCTACAGTTCCATACTAAGAAACCAGAATAACAAA
Organism: Trileptium ribeirensis; assembly: GCA_030248225.1. Taxonomy (NCBI): domain Eukaryota; kingdom Metazoa; phylum Nematoda; class Enoplea; order Enoplida; family Thoracostomopsidae; genus Trileptium; species Trileptium ribeirensis. Next base: position 7,723 of record JASANE010024971.1, on the reverse strand, counting down.
TTAATGTATCCCACACTTCACGATAATAAAAATATTTTATGACTTCGAATATAAATTTTTGTGCTTTACCTTAAGCACTGTTACCACCATAAAGACGGAAATTGTCATCATAATAAAGCAATGAATGAACCAAGCGAGCCAATGAACTAAATTTGACAGGCTCATAACCTGAAAATTTATAGCATTATCAATAATAACACAAATTTTAATAAAAACATCAGAAAATTACACAGAAAACAATCACGGTGTTCAGTACGGACTTTTGTCGAAACTACGCGCCCTTATATACAGTACCCGCCAAAAATGACTGTCGCTCGCTCGCGACTCGCTCGACACTCGCTCGCGACTCGCTCGAAATAAATTTGTTCTAAAAATAGAATTTTCTATTAATTTAAATAGTTGCGAAATCTCGAGCGAGCCACTCGCTCGCGACTCGCTCGCTCGAAATGCGACGGTCATTTTTGGCGAGTACTGTATGTATGGCAGTTGTGATAGCATACATGACAGTTACAATTTATAATTCCTCGGCTAGAAGTTACAATTAGTCTTGGCCTATTATCAGAATCGTTTGGTATTAGCAATATCCGTATTTTTAAGACACAAATATGTAGTGACAGTGTATACACGGAGAAGTTATATACAGTACTCGCCACAATTGACTGTCGCCTTATGAGCAAGCGAGCAAATTAAAACAATAAACAAAAATCGACACAAATCGAACAATAAAATTTCAAAACAGGATTTTATTGCAGCAACGAGCGAACAGACGTCAATTGTGGCGAGTATTGTCGATTTAGTTCATAAAAAAGAACATAAAATCGTGAACCCAGCTTTGTTTCTGAAAAAAAGACGTCCAAAAATGAATCTGAAGACAAAACAAAACATTTTAATAATTGAATACTTGGGGCTGTACATTCCTTCCATTCACTATTAAAGCAATATAGTGTCTATAAAACCCACAAAGTGCTGAGTCTCAAGCGCTACATTGCGTGTAATAAAGTACACCACTGGCCTGTATATGCTTAGTCTGACAAGTACATATTTCAAATTTTGAATGCAAATATCTTTAGTTTCTACTGTTTTACTGTAGTTATGGGTTGGTTACGTTTATGACAACCGAATTACATCAAGCTTCGCGTTCTAATTCGTGATTTGCTACTGTGCCATTATTTTGTTGTTATAAAGTGACTCAAAAATCCCAGTCCCATAAATAAAATTTTAATCCAGTTCTAATTCTACCGCTAATCAGCACGTTTTATCGCAACTAGTACCTCGCAAGCGTGGGTGAAGTGGAACGAGCGTGGTTTCATTTAAGTTATTGTTGTAAGTTGTCATTGTGAGTAATCTCCTGCAACAGGCTGTTTTTCATGTATATTCCAACACCCTAAAACCACTTGAATCCTGAACCCTTTGAAAACACTAAAACCTCGTAGACCTTCAACCTATGGAAGACAACTACTAAAAATGCATGAAGCACAGTCACAGTCAGCTATAAGTGCAATATAATTAATCGAAACTTCGACTGATTTTGATCGATTTCGATTAAACGAAACTGCGACTGATTTCGATTAAACGAAATTGCGACTGATTTCGATTAAACGAAATTGCGACTGATTTCGATTAAACCAAATTGCGACTGATTTCGATTAAACGAAATTTCGATCGATTTCAATTTCGATTTTAGCGCAATTAAATAAATTCCAAATTTATAATTTTGAATATTTTCGACCAAACGAAATTTCGATCGATTGCGATTTCGATAATTTTCAATTGCACTTATTTTTAACCGCGACTGTATCTGTGCTGATCTCTAGATAACCACCACCAGCGTGATATATAGGCCGATGCCTTGTACGCAATTTATAAACAAAAAGATTGAAGACAGACTATATTATCGGAATCGAGTTCTTTGACCCTAAACCCATTGAAAACCTATAAGGCATAAAATATACTGGACTCCAGATAACCAAATCACTCGAGCTCAGCCTACCAAAAACTATATATATATATATATATATATATATATATATATATATATATATATATTGCATTCTTGATGACAGCTGTCAGCGAGGTTTTAGATATCGACGAACAGATTCTGTGATTGCGTGGTGGTCTCGGTTTTACGATGCGACGCCTGCGTCGCTTTAGAAAATTTAGGAAAGTCAACCATACGTTGACGTATTATGGTTGCTACAGATAAAAAGATTTTTCCACGCTTAAGTACTATTAGAGAAATCGGCATTCGCTTCGCTGGCACCATTTCCATAACAAAAGTGTTTGCGCCTGAATACATTTGAAGTCCTCAAGGCTTCAGATCAAAATGAGAGTCAAAAACAAACTTTACTCAAGCGTAAGAAAAACATCATTATTCGTTGTAGGAATCCCATAGCCCTGCCAGGTTTGCATTCTCGCGGGTTACCATAAAACTTATATTACTCCAGATAGCTAGGATATTATCGCAAATTTTTCAAAGTATTCTCCGCGCTCCAATAATTGCAGATACCTTCATAACTTCTTTCAAGCGTTGTTCTTTTTCGAGGACCACACTTTTAATGATCATCGCAGCAGTGAAGATCCAAGGAACTACCATGAAAACAGTGGCAAGTACAAATCTGTAATAAAGGTTAGCGCAATTGCATAAAGGCAGGCGGCGAATCAACTGAGGTTTTATATCTAACGGATGTTAAAAGCTATTCTTTGTCTTGCCTGTTACCAAAACCGCGACTGTAATTAGTTAACAGTGGATAATAATGTTTGATAGGAAATAGCATCAATTATCTTAATTTCTGTGACAGAAATGACGTCTTTAAAAGATTTGGTATCGTTCAATCATCGTTCTCACAAAACAGCTCAATGCATAACATTTTACGCGCTTTGTTAGAGCTGGTACTGTATACAATTCACAATCATTGGAACAATGAATAATATGAATCAGAAAAATCTGTCACACAAAACTCACTTTCACGCAAAGCCAAACAGATTTACTTAAAACAAGGGTAAAGTATTCGATCTAATATTTCATACAATACGAATGTTGAACATCATTTATGAAGCAATAACAAGAAACACACCAGAAGCTAAATAATCTTACATTGTGCATATCACTATAAAAATATACCACATTTTAAAACTTTAGTTTATTAGAAAGAATACCTTCTTGTCTACGGAATCTCAGAACGTAGATTAGTGGAAGAATTCCGAGATATGCTGGGAACAAAGCTCTAGGATGTAACAAAAATGCTCTGGACATAAACTGCGGTGATAGACGGCCTTTGGAATTATTTAAGTTCCGCTGGTAAAAACAGGAGTCCTGTGTTTCAATCAACTCAAATAAAATCCCAGTTGAACCATGAAACGCTCTCCAGTGCCCGTGGAAAAAGCCAGCTCACTTTGGTTTATGCCCTCCCCTGAACAAAATTTGAGCTTTAATGAAGAAGCCAGAATTTTGTGCCAAAATGTATATACGGTATACAATTATTTTCGTAGAAGAGTCAAAAAATTTAACACCTTTGTTTAATTTCACAATATTTCACGAAAGCTGTGTAATTTTAGTAATTTCGCAAATGATTTATATTATATTATACGAATAGTTACAGAATTTACCACACAGTTCAGCAATAAATTAAGAGAATATTTTCCATCATAGACCAAGCGCTTTTACGTATATTACAAATAACACCAACATAGCTACTATGGTTCATTTTCGTCACACCGACTAGCTATTTAAAAATATTTTGATAAACAACAAACTCAAATATTAATATCAACGCAGAGCCAATACCTTATTTTTTAATAATTATAAAATTGACAATTTCTGTTATACGATTAAATTCTGTTAACCCAATAATTTAAGAGTACTGACATACCAAGAAAAAAGTAGTAACTTAAGTTTCGGGGCATTCAAACCACAAGTTGCATCGCCCATGATATAGGTACCCATGAAGAAGATGTAACACTCTATACAACGTTAAATTATATACGATGTGGGACGACGCCGTCGATTTTTGTATCATTTCTTCCACTTTTAATGGGATGGGGTTAATTTTTTGTTCAAATTTGAAACAAATGTTGAACAGGACGAAAATTCAAGTAATGGGACACAACAAAAGCTGGTAGGAGAAAACGACAGTTTGCGGAGACAGAAAAAAGTGGGAAACGTATTCCCACTAAAAGTGGTACAAATAAAAATAGAAATATAGTATAAAGATACAATCATAGTGTAAGAACCATAAAATTATCCGAGATTTCGATCTGTTTTGATTACACGAAATTTGGTTAAAATTCGACTGCACGCAATAATTATTACAATGACTGTACTATACATGACAATTTTACATAAAATAGCCTTACTTGTCTTGGTGGTAACAAGTCACCGGATATTGCTGCAGAAACGCACCAACTGGAGCTGAACTATTCGTATGCTCTTTAATCAAGAATCTGTCTACCACATCTTGCAGATAGAGAAATCCAAAGTAAATGTATTTCAAATCGATGAATGCACGTCCGCGTGGTCCGCCAGACCAAATTCTATAACAAGGATATTAAAAAGTGGTGCAGGACATAAATGCAGGGCGGAAATGCATAGCTAATAGTCTCCCGAACATGACTAACTATACAGTTACAGTCAGAATTAAGAGCACGTAAGATCGAACACAGTCAAAATCGAATGATATCGCAATCGATCTTCGCTTAATCTTAATTCGTTCGTTATACAATCACAAAATAATCGCAAACAATTTTTCACTTTAAAACATTTGAACTACGTTTCACTAGCCGAAAATGATCGATTTTCGTGTAAACGAAAATGACCCAAATCAAACAACTTTGTTTCCAACTTCAGAGCATTTAATTTTGATTTTAATTGTAGATTTTGGGACCGTAGAGTAAGTCTCGAGCAACGATTGGGTGATAAATGAAAATCACTCATTGTTGAACTTTAAAACCACTTGGGAGCACGTAACATAACACCAAATTTTAACCCGTTTAAACGTGAGAAATCCTTTTACCACTGAATTTCGTAGCAAAATTCTGAAAAGAATAAACTCATATGGATACACCGATAAAATAATACATTACGAATGTGCAGAGAATACATAAGCTTTGATCTTACCGCTTATTGGTGCATATATTGTGAAAATTTAATAATCGTCTCAATTTGGCTATATATCGTGCAGTGTAGCTCTCCGTTATGTATGTATTCCACCGTACTTGGTACAGCACTAAGTATATAAATGCAATATTGTAATATATGCAATACATAATGCGATTACACCAAGAAGAGTATCTTCCGATGCTAAAAATAGCGCCCTAAATGGATCGCCGACCAACGAAATAAGATATCAACGGGAGCCGTAAAAGCCACCTTGAATTTTGGACACAACGAAAACCCACCCACGAGACAGATAAAGCGCAGAATGATACAGAATAATAATGAGTCAGTCTTCAAATGCTCAAAAACATCTCAATATTCTTCAGACAATGCTACTAAAATAAAGGGTGCAGCAAAAGCAGTTTTGTAGTATGACATGCAAATCGTCTAGCGACTAGAACCCGTCAACAATTATAACCAAATGCATGGAGACGTCCAAAAGCTGCTATAACGCTTCACAATAATGTTAATTATTACAGGTATTTCACGTTCTGGAGTAATGAAAAAGAACAAACTCATTACAGTTGTTAGTATAATGCAGCACAGTAAATAAACAGCACCGAGGCTATATAAACAAAATTTTTATCAAGATATTCGTGACTTGTAGACTACAGTATCAAAAAATTTTAACAGATTTTCGCTTTTGATAAGTAATCACTACACATCATTGTGCAAATAAATTAAACAAAAGATTAATCATCATCTAACACGATGTTTAAGGTACATGTCATTAACATCATGATCGACAAAACTCTTCGGAAACTACCAGCTATGATTGACACCCCAGTCCTCACTTGTCTTGTATCCTCGTAGTTCCATCCACGAACGATGCTTCCATTCGGATCTTGTACCGAACGAGTGGCGGAAAGCTAAGAGAGCTATTGGTCATATTTTCAAAAACAATAGCCGTGTAGAAGTAACAGTAATCTGCAAGGCATTTGCCCAAGCGAACGACGGCTGCCTCGTCCCGGACGGCCACAAGTCTATTCGTTGCAAAACACTGAAGTATAAAAATGCATTTGTTATGCAAAATCAAATATAAGGCCTAAAATTAGTCGCTAAAATAAAAATATGCGTACATAAAACGCGATTAACGTACAGGGTGAAACTAACTACCTTTTTATTATATATACAGCAAAAATGTTCAGTGTCAATAAATTTTGCAGAAGACTGTGTGCTAGTAAGACTCGTTTTGATAGAGAATGCATAAACAAACCTGAAATTACAGATAACAGCAGCAAACTTGTGGTCAATAGCTCACGACGTGCATTACACAAACTGGTTAATGGGTTCATCTGTTGCAGTAGCGAATTTACATAATAGAAGTACAACAATATAATGAGATGAATATGAACACGAATGGGCTTTATATAACAAACTGGATCACAAGTTTACAAAGTATCAGGACGGTTGATAAATATAATTGGATTTCAACCCGAAATGTTAAAATACCAATGTGTGTAAAATCGGTTGCGCATCACAAATTCCAAGGCGTTATAGCCACCCATCGTAGCATAAACTCAAGTTTGTCCAGAACGAGAACAACGATTTTACATCATTAATGATTTTAATTATTTGGCATATCGATACGGATTGAGGGCAGTGACTAAATCAACCGGCTTAAACACTATAAAGTCGCCCAGCCGGTGGTAATCTCCGCTGCCCGCGGTAATTATATACAATTCGAAAATCTCTATCTGTAATTATATACAATTTAGTAGCCTATCTAGGGACTAAGTTCATCTGAAGCTTAAATTTTTCAACATTTACTTTTATTTGTGTTCGCACCAGGCCAGTTTGCCATATAGAATTCACCTCAATATGGCAAAATTTGTAGCCTTTTTAATGTTTTCAAGTTTACTCACCACCATCCTCTGATGCCCGTCTCGGGTGCACCAAGCGCAGGCGTGCTTCCAAAGACCGAGTACCCACCTACCAGCTGAGAAAGGCCAGGCGGAGCCAGTCTATGTTCCTATTACAACTATTAGTCATTTAACTACAATATCAACTGGCAAAATGTCGTTTTCTCAGCAGCAAACCCAACAGGCTATCTAAACCAGTTCAATGTGAGTAAGTTCGTATTGATGCTGTTAAAACGTTCCATGGTTCCAGTGAAAAATTGAAATAGCTATGCATAAACGTCTGAAGGAATTCCATTTCGTTTTACCACAGCGGTAAGCGATGTGATTTCCCCTTGCAGAGATTTAGACAAGTGACCATCTCCATGTTTGAAATAATACTGTTACAGGAAATGTTCAAATATTTGATATTTATAGCATCCGGGTTACAGAATAATATCCCCAAAATCATGAACATAATCGCCTTAAGTTGTTTGAAAACACAAAGGAAATGTTGTCTACACATCCCGACAGTTAAACTGACAGTGAAGACATAAAGCCAATACAATATACCTTCACAAATTATCAGAACCCAAAAAATTCACCCTTGAAGTTTTAAGTTTTTAGAAAGCGAAGGAGGCAGCCCATGCATGACATTATACTTTTATACCAAACCCAGAAAAGAGTTACACTACTATCTCAACTTACACATTCTTTCAGTGCGTGCTCGGTG
>JASANE010024970.1:0-32702 GCA_030248225.1 Trileptium ribeirensis | reverse complement strand
TATTGCTAACTATATGTGTTTACTCAACTGCACTCTAAATACGGACAAGAGAGCACGCTTATGTGTAGCTATAGAGCGCTCCGCAAAATAAAATCAACACCCGTACGAGTGGTTGCGGAGACGGTAGACACGCGATTTCGGTGTTGTTTGTCTCCTCATAGGGCCATTTAAAACATTTTGACCCAGGTCCTTCCTCAAAAACAATGTAAAAATAGGAGCTTTTTGCCCTTCAAAACCAGCCAAACTTTGGCTACGGGACTCCACCAGTGGTCGAGATAATCACTCAGCTGTAAGTCTTGTCAGGATGACTACCACCATGCACTTCCCCGAAGGAGCTGGAATTTTTTCGTCTCAGAGAAAGAGCAAAAATATTTTAGCTTTCGAGTTACGCAGCCGAGTAAATCCGCCAGCCGAGATTGACGCGCGTCGCCCAAGACGAACCTTGCCTCTTCGCAACGCTCACGACCTAGTCAGAATTCAACTAATATAGTTTATAGGGGCGTTGAAAAAGTTCACGACACTTGAAATCGATTTCACGATGAGTACAGTTTAAGTACAACACGTGATTGAACGCCACACCACGGTGTATACTTGCCCTAGAAATTAGATAGGTCTGGTGTAGATCTAAACGGTGTGTGTATTTCAGAAAATAAGTGCAGTGTTGATTTTCGGTACTTTTAGAACAGTGAATATTAGAGATTCCATCTGAAGCAATAATTTGCAGATTATGTGTATATACTTCTATTTCACATTAATAGTGTAAAAGAACTAAAGAGTAAATTTTGAATCGGTGGCGACCTCTTCCCAGGATGCCAACCAGAGTTCAAGATCCGAATCATGATGTTTTTCTTATTCAGCATAAGCTCTATTCTAATATTATGGTCAAAACCAAACCTGTGCACGAATACTTGTCATTTTGAAACCGCTGTCGGAAACTAAGTGGATGCCCCACTGAACTTTTTGTATGCATATAAGACTGTTAACTACTTTTCCCGCGAGCGCCACGCAAGAGAACAATCGCGGGAGACTACAAACATAAACAATTGATTGAAAATATCCGTATAGCACAAAACCTTATGTTGGACGGTAATTGCAAGTGAGTTCGGTGATGAAATATGTTAATATCACAGAAAATGATGACAAATTGTTGCGTACTACTTGTGCCGAAAATCAACTGCACATAAGCCGAAAAAACAATAATTCAGTGTCGAAAAAAAAAATTTACCGCGCGCTTTGCGAACTCGCCTATTAAGATGTGGAGGCAAAATCTTTGTAGAATTTGGGCATTGCTCATATCGGTTTGCTTTTTATTAGCCCATGAGTACGAGAGTGCAATTTTTAGTTAACTATATGGTTCCACGCAGATGAATTTCAACTAGCGCTCGGCGCACGAAAGAATAACTATATATACATATATAGCTATCTACCTACATATATACGTGCATAAAGGTCTTGGAAGGAGGAGAGCAGCAGTTTAGGTGAATAGGATGTATAAAAGGTTTCAGATCAGCGTTATGTCGATTTTTCGAATCGGCACAGCTCAGAAATGAGTTAAAATTTGAAAAACAAACTTTTAAAAAATCTGGCTTTTTCAAAGTAACTTTAACGGCAGGTATTTCTCGTCGGCAACGGCCCCGCCCGCCCTAAACATCGATTCGGCCCCGGCGACGAATCCCCGTAGAATATAAGAACTTAAAAATCCCTTTATCAAGCTCAAATTAGGAATATACGCAGATTGCAGAACGTAGTGAAGCACATGAAAACTCCCCACGAAGGGTCCATGAAAATTGGTTAGGCTTAGGTTACGGCCGCTATCACACACACGAATTTAAAATTTCAGCCCTGCACACCTAATAAAACAATCAGCCCTGCAACACACAATCTTCACTACGTTTCACTACGTTTGAAAATCGATTAAATGAATTTAATAATATCTCATGAAATATTTTGACTAACAATATTTTGAGCTTAACATTAAATTTTGGCAACATTTTTAGAATTCGAAGCCGACAGAGATCTGAAATTTGGAAACACCACGTGCCGTCATGTTCTCTCTGACAAAATAAGCAGTCTCCCCCTGTTAAATGCGACCAATCCAGGTTGTAGCGGGTTTCTTAGGGGGAGGAAGGTGGGGCGGTCAGCGCCTTTTCAGGAGGATTCGGCGACCTGTCGGGTGGGGGACACCAGTGCGGCCGAGACGACGTTATTGGAATGTTTAGGCGCAGACCTCTCTTGTCCTAGTATGAATTTAGCTAAAAGTCTAATGGTTTAACTAAATGGCCGCTTAATTGTGCGTATTCCTGTGAAGTTTTAGCGCCAAGCGTGATTTAATAGCACATAAAAAGCTCAGGGAATTTCCGGTAATGATAAATATAGAAAAGCGTAAAGGTAAGGCATAATTTTGAACCCAATCATTCTTTTTGTAACATGCTGAAGTATAATTTAAGTGGACATTTTGAGCACAAAATATATTTTTTTAATTTGAAGTTTATTGAAACAACGAGCAAAATAACGATTCGAGCATTGGTAGTTGTAAAATTATACTCCTCTAACCTCAATTACATAGTTGTAGTTAGATTATTATGCTTATCATAAATTTCGCCAACTTTTAACCAATACATCGAGTTTGCGCCGCACCACAATATTATTACGATTTATATAAAAAGGATTTTTAACCATACACCATTAATATATATTTGAACTAAAACTAACCGGTTTTGCAATTTTTTTTTTTGTGTTATGCATTTAGAAAATCTGGATGTTGATCACTGTTTTGCACGCGATATAGCCACGAGACCGTAGGCCTAGAACTGTGTAGGGTTCGAAGGTTGATAACTCATGTATATTGTACCCCAGTGTTCACTATGGAACCCTTGAAGGAAGGCGTGTGTGACACTCATGTCAAATACGTTATATACGTTGTGGGGTATGATGCAGTATATTTTTCCTTTAAGTTTTTGCCAATTTTTGTGGGGAATGTGCTGAACACATTTTGCAGTTTCGTCCTTTGTAAGTCCAACTTTCATATTCCTTATCCAAGTTTCGTTCTGTATTATCACTTTTGTTTTAGTTCATTCCATATTCCGAACAAAAACAAAAATTATTTTTCGTTCGATTTTGACACAAATGTGGCGGCGACACAGAAAACTTGGGGGAGACAATAAAAGTCGGAAAGGCGGGACCAGCCGTGAGGACAGGACACAACTGAGAAACTTGACCTTCGCCCCTACAGTAGGCTCAACTAACCAAAAATGGGACCGCGTCGTCAAACAACGTTACGTATACTGAGTGTGACATGAGTGTCATCCCACTTCAAATTTCATCATGAATTCTAGACCTTATATCATGAAGGAATGGTATTAAGAATAAATATATGGAACCAGTATTAGCTATAAAATGGTTGTGCGTTCATAAGCACTTTACTTGGCTTGCTATTGTTGTAGTGCAAGAGTTATGGTTCTTAGTTGCCAAATTCTGTTGGGGTTTTTAAATATCAAATAAGTGTGCCAATACTGGTTCCATATATTTATTCTTAATACCATTTTCCTTCATGATATAAGGTCTAGAATTCATGATGGAAACTTGAAGTGGGATGACACTCATGTCACACTGCGCTATATACGTAACGTTGTTTGACGACGCGGTCCATTTTTTGGTTAGTTGACCTACTGTCAGGGGCGAAGGTCAAGTTTCTCCAGTTGTGTCCTGTCCTCACGGCTGGTCCCGCCTTTCCAACTTTTATTGTCTCCCCAAGTTTTCTGCTGTCGCCCCGCCACATTTGTGTCAAAATCGAACAAAAATAATTTTTGTTTGTTTTGTTCGGATATGGAATAAACGTTGGATGGTGACAGAACAAAAGCTGGATTGGTAGGACAAAACTTGGATAAGGAATATGAAAGTTGGACTTACAAAGGACAAAACTGAGAAACTTATGTCCTCAGCACATTCCACGAAATTGGGGCAACTAAAGGAAAAATATACTGCATCATACCACAACGTATATAACGTATTTTGACATGAGTGTCACACACTTCTTCAAGGGTTCATCGTGAACACTTGATAGGGTACAATATACATGAGTTATCAACCTTCAATGTACACAGTTCTATAGCTACGGTCTAGGTACATTTGTAAAATATCACTATATCGCGTGCAAAACGGTGATCAACATCCAATTTTAACGTTCTAAATGCATAACACAAGTTCAAGAAATTGCAAAACCATACATTCGTCGAATATATATTAATGGTGTATGGTTAAAAATACTTTATATAAATCGTAATAATATTGTGGTTGAGCACAACTCGATGTTGTATTGGTTAAAAGCTGGCGATATGATAAGCATAATAATATTCGCTACAGTATGTAATTGAGGTTAGAGATATAATTTTACAACTACTGTCCAATAGCCTTTTCATACGAATCGTTATTTTGCTCATTGGATCTTGTTTCAATAAACTTCAGAATTAAAAAATATATTTTGTGCTCAAGAAATGTCCACTAAGATTATACTTCAGGCACTGAAATGTTAGAAAGGAATGATTGGCTTCGAAGTATGCCTTACCTTTTACGCTTTTCCCTATATTTATCATTACCGGGAAATTCCCTGAGCTTTTTATGTGCTATTAAATCACGCTTCGCGCTAAAACTTCAGCAGAAAATAGTGCGCCGCATTAAGCGGCCATTTAGTTAAACCATTAAAGCTTTTAGCTAAAGTCATACTAGGACAAGAGGGATTATCCCACCTAAACGTAGAACGTCGTACCTGTCGGCCGGCGCTGAGTGTCCCACCCCGACAGGTCGCCCGATCTCTCCTGGAGGCGCTGAAAGCGCCCACACCCTCCTCCCCCTAGGACCCGGCTACACAACCTGGATCAGCACCGAACACATCTGGTCCGTAACGGGGGGAGACTGCTTATTTTGTCAGGAGGGAGACATGACGGCGCGTGGTTTTTCAACCGGGTGTCTGTCGGCTTCGAATTCTAAAAATGTTGCCAAAATTTAATGTTAAGCTCAAATTGTTGTTAAAACGTCAGCGTTCATCTGAAATACAAACTTTCATGATATTATTAAATTCATTTAATCGATTTTCAGAACGTAGTGAAACGTAGTGGAGATTGTGTGTTGCAGGGCTGAAATCTTTTAAATTCCGGGTGTGTTGCAGGGCTGAAATCTTTTAAATTCCGTGTGTGTGATCGGCCATAACTCGAGAACGCCTTAACCAATTTTCATGATTCTTCATGATTTTCATGTGCTTCACTACGTTCTGCAATCTCGGTATAGTTCCTAATTTAACTTGATAAAGGGATTTTTAAGTTCTTATGTCTACGGGTTGGTCACCGGGGCGAAGCAATATTTTTTCAGGCGGCATACACCGGGGGCACCTTTTTGCCATTGAGCAACGAGAAATGTCTGTGCCTCCCAGTTTAACACTTTGAAGAAGCCAGATTTTTTAAAAGTTTGTTTTTCAAATTTTAACTCATTTCTGAGCTGTGCCCATTCGATCAACAGCTGTAGTAGCTAATCTGAAATGTTTATCTACATACTCACCTAAACTGCTGCTCTATTATTTTCCAAGACCTTTATCGTCACCTGCTTTCATCTGTAGGTAATGGCTATATATTTATATATCAGTTATTCTTCGTGCGCCGAGCACTAGTTGAAATTAGTCTGCGTGGAACCATATCATTTAACTAGAAATTGCACTCTCGTACTCATGGGCTAATAAAAAGCAAACCAATTTCTGAGCAATGCCCAATTCTACAAAGATTTTGTCACTGTCTTTAATAGGCGACTTCGCAAAGTTACACAGTAAGAATAATTCGACACTGAATTATTGTTTTTGGCTTATGTGCCATTGATTTTCGGGCGACTGCCAGTAGTACGACAATTTTGTCATCATTTTCTGTGATATTAACATATTTTCATCACCGAACTCACTTGCAAAGTTGCCGTCATTATAAGGTTTTGTGCTATACGAATATTTAATAGATTGTTTATGTTTGCCTTAGCAGTATTCTACCGCGATTGTTCTCTTGCCGGTATGGCACTCGCGGGAATCATTAACAGTCTTATATGCATACAAAAAGTTCAGATCGGCAATCCACTTAGTTCCATTGACAGCGGTTCGTCAATAAATGATAAAAATATTCGTGCACAGGTTTTGTTTGGTTTTATGACCAGTAATATTAGAATAGAGCTTATGCTGAATAAACGAGAAAACATACATGCATGATTCGGATCTTGAACTCTAGTTGGCGTGCTGAAAGAGGTCGCCACTGCGACTTGACCATGAGCAACAGTTAGAATTTACTACTTTCAGTTCTTTTACACTATTAATGTGAAATCGAAGTATATACACATAATCTGCAAATTATTGCTTCGGGATGGAAACAAATCTCATGCTTTCACTGTTCTAAAAGTACCCGAAATACAACACTGCAGCTATTTTCTGGAGATGCCGCACACCGTTTACGCACCAGACCTATATTAATTTCTTAACCATGTACGGCATAGTCGTTGGGAATGGTGTATTCTTAAACTGTACTCATCGTGAAATCGATTACAATGTCGTGGACTTTTAGACGCCCCCTATAAAGTATATTAGTTGAATTCTGACTGAAGTCAAGGTAACGAGCGTTGCGAAGAATTATCAATGGCCAGAGTTATAAAGTTCGACGGTGTCCGTTTCTGGGGGTTTTGGGCGACGCGCGTAACTCAACTTCGGCTGGCGGATTTACTCGTGCGGTAACTCATTCGAAAGCTAAAATATTTTTGCTCTTTACCTAGACGAAAAAATTCCAGCTCCTTCGGGTCGTAAAAGTGCGGCAAATAGGGTAGGGCCGGGCCAAATTGGGTCCTGACAAGACACGCTGTATAGATTATCTCGACAACTGGTGGAGATACCATAGCCAAAGTTTGGCTGATTTTGAAGGGCAAAAAGCTCCTGCATTTTTACATTGCTTTTTAGGAGGAAGGACCTGGGTCAAAAATGTTTTAAATGGGCCTATGAGACAAACAACACGAAATCAGCAATATCTCCGTCTCCGCAACCACTCAAGTTGTACGGGTGTTGATTTTATTTTGCGGAGCATTTCATCCTCTATATAGCTACACATAAGCGTGCTCTCTTGTCATTATTTAGAGTGCAGTTTGGGTCAAAACAGAATTTTCAATGAGCTCATTAGACCAAAAATAATATTTCTGCAGCCACTCGAGCTATAAGAGGGTGTTATTTGTCTCATTTTATAGGGCAATTCATCTTCTATATAGCGCACTAGTGTACTAACTGTTGTCATAAATATTATAACTTATAATTATAACACAAATAGCCATATCTCCGCAACCGCTCTAACTATATGCGTTTACTATTTTGTAGAGCACCTTCATCTTTAAGTAACTGCACATCGTGAGTCCCTATGCGCAATACACGAGTACATATTCTCATTCTCAATGATTAAAGCAGCGACTGATGCTCAATATAGCTCTGCACGTCTCTAAGTTGTATATTCAACGCTAAGAATTCACCCCCTTGGTAAAGAAAGCTACTAGTCTAAGTGTATTCAACCCGGTAGTAGCTCCTGCTTGTAACACTTTTGAAATAAACGCAACAGCAGCGGTCTAATTAATGTTTGACATGATCTAAGGTTTTCAACACAGTGGTTAATTACCATTTTTATGTTAGTCATTGTGACACATTATCGATACTATTATATACATATATAACACTGCTTGTACAGGATGAAATGCGCGAACGCATGCACAAGATGCCTGAAAGATATATGTGGCAACGCACGACCAATACGTGTCAGTTTACTGGACGACAGCGGGGCAACGTTGTGAAGTATCGTATATCGAGGATAAAATTTCGTGATCTAGCTGATCATGGAAAACTTTCTGGTGTTATGAGAGCTCTTTGGGGCTAGAAGTCCTAAAAATTTTATTCTACTAATATCATAGTGTAGAAAAACTTAGATTAAATTATGTGATAATTTGCACATTTAGCTTCGTATTCTTTAGTAAAATTGAACATAATCTAATTTTAATTGGCATTTTGTTTTGAATGTTACACAATGATTGTTTTCTCGTACAAGTCTGTGCAGCTGGTTTTTACTTCTTGAGTTGCTTGGATAAATCTAGCGTTTTGGTTGATAGGTTTACCAAAACTATTTTTTCTTAACCATGCAATCAGTCAATTCAAATTGTTATAATTCATTAAATCACGTTTTAAATCACGCGGTTTGAAACTAAATTGAACTATTTGTCATTGGCCTGTTTTCGTTTCATGCACTGAAGATAGGTTTCTCTTGAAATTTCAAAGCATTATGTTTAAAAAATTACATATCTTTGAAATTTCAAAGAATTCTTTAAGTAATATTTCTTTGAATTTTAAAAGAATATCTGGAGGTACAAAATTCAATGAAATTTCTTTTAAGTTTGAGAAAAGGTATTTTGATTGTGCTTGTATATTAACTGAGGCTCAGTCAAACGAATTTAACACATTCAGTAGTATGCAGCCTTTTATACTGTATTATCAGCATCAGGCATTGCGTATTTTATATAAGTTGCTAGTTGTGCGGTCAGGGACATGTACAATACGCGCCAAAAATTAACGTCATATTTCTGTGATTGGCTCACTCGAGATTTCGTGACGATGTAAATTAATAGTAAATTCTATCTTTAGAACAAATTTATTTCGAGCGCGTCGCGAGCGAGCGGCAAGCATTTTTGGCGGGTAATGTATGCACGCAAAATGGCCATTGTAGAACTGAGCTTGAGCCTTAATTTTAGACTCGGATTGTCTCGTTTTGGGTTGAAAAATCCCGGCTCGGTTCGGTACGTTTGTTGAAAATTCTCGGTTTGAAAAGACTTGTTTTATCACCAGCTTTGAATTACGAAAGTTTAACACTAACAAACTTGAATTTAAAACCCTTAATAATTAAGAAAGGAATTGGTATGTTAAGCAAACCATGCATTACAGTTCATTTGAAACCGAGCCTGTCTAGGCGACTTGAGCCATGACTTTTGGGATATAGGCTCTGCGTGTGCATTAGAAATGTGAGGTTCCTTGCGACTTTGAAAGTAGATGCGAAGTTTGGTTAAGCTTGTTCGCTTACTGCTCAAGGACCGAGCCGAAAGGCTAGATTCTCACCTATAGAATACAGACGAGAGCAACTGCGTGAGCCAGCGACTGAACACAATTGCGCTTGTCCGCGTCTAAGCAAAATTGCATCTGCCCAGTTACACGTCCGCGTCCAATTCAAATTAATTTGCAAAAAACACTACTTTCGCGTTTAAATTCGCTCATAAACGAACGCAAAAAAGCGTTCTGAAATAAGACACATTTTGTTAACGTTTGTCAATGAACGTTCTAACGTTCATTTACGTGTCTCTCGTATTCCGTGTTCGTTCTTTATGCATTTATTTTTGTCCGTGACTAACGTCCGCCTGTGCACTTATTTTATTGGTGACTGCGTGTGCCGTGAATCGTGGTCGATTTGTTTTAACTTACAATAAGGTGCGTTTATTAATAATGAAATCTATTGGGATAATATGTGAAAGATTAAATATATAGACGTTTTTGCTATACGCGTCTTTATTTTGATATAAATAACTTGGCATAACATTTTACTTGTACTTGCAGTATTTTCACCGGAAGCACACTCCAGTCTGTAATATTATGTATTGTGTTTTACAATCTATTTCACCACGGAATGTTAGCCAAATGCAAGTGCAATCAGAATCACAGTCGATTAGTTTTGGGTTTAAATCGAAATCCATCTAAATTTAGTTTACAGAAATCGATCGATTATTTTGCACTTATTTTCGGCCGTGACTGTAGTTTACGTATAATTTAAAATGTACAATGTATATTTTATAACAATAAATGTCTTGTGCGTCATTCATTTCATGGCAAAATGTTGCGCGACATTGTTCAGGTATGCGTTACGGAAATATGTACATATATTTCAGCAAACCTCTGGTCTTTTAGGTCATACCCCCCAGTCCAAAAATGGCCGATTTCGCGGAAACATCGGAAATTTTCCTACCATTCGGCTCAGCTCGACGATACGGTTCAGAAAATATCCATAACCGCCATATTTATGAAAAGTTTTGTTCGATTATTTTGGACTTCAAATGCGATTTAATTTTTGGACTACAAATGCATATTTGATGCAGGTCTCGAACCGCACTGATGAGATGAGCTGAATGGTGGAAAAATATTTTCATAAGTAAAGGACCTAGGTCATTAGCCCGTAAACCAATTCTGATTTTCCACAGATTCAGTTGAACAAGCTCGTCAATGCGGTTCAAAGATGTATAAAGTTATACATTTTTACAGAGGAAAAATTTTGAATACCCAAAAATTCGAAAAAATTTTTGTCATAAGTATGGACGAAATGGATATTTTTTTTAACCAAGCGGAGTCGACTAGTACCAAAATTTCCGCTGTAATTTCAAAATTATTTTCGAGTAGGGCTATAGCCTAAAAGATCCCAATGTTTCGTATGTCAGGATAAAGAAATTTCAGAATATGCCGTATCTCAATTGGTGCAAATAAAATTAGGATTTGACAAAACGCAACTTTAAGAAATGGGGAAACTGTTACTTTGGCAATCGAAAATCGGTTTGTGATAGAATCTGGGGTTTGGTTGGGCATAAGGAAAACAGGAATATTAATAACAGAGGTGGGAAACTGGGAATTTTCGAAATTGTAATACGATGGTCCTAAAATCTCAACCACAAAATCATTTTTGGAATTTGGTCGGTAAAGTAGTAGTGGGTCGCCCATAGAAGGCATAGCATTTTTCATCGCTAGAAAAAACTTCAAATTAAATTGTCTGTGTTACCTGCATTACACATTTGTTTTTTGACCACATTAATTGCCTAATGAATTCAGTTGTAAACTGTGTTTTTCGCTGTAGTCCAATAAGTCCCCGGGTGGAATTTTATCCGTGAAGGAGTCTGCGGCGGCAGATGGATATCTCATCATTTCTTTCGCCGTCCTATTTCGAAAACACGGCAAGAAACACATTTCTATGATAGAAGTTCTGTGTTTTTAAATTAACTTACTTTTTATGGTATATACACTAGGCACCGGGTACTGAATCGCTGCTCGAATACTCCCGCCGACAAACTCCTCGACATTAACTTTGGTTATTCTCGTTAAACGCAGTATGCTCAAATTTGCTTACCTGCGCCGTTCAAATTGGCAGCCAAATGTGTAAGTAACGCCTGTGTATTTCAACCTCGCTGTTCTAAAATAGTTTCCTCCGGCCTACATTACAGTATTTCGCGCTGACATGGTCAAGGATATTGCTATGAAAAACCACCCAAGGTCAAAAATGCCTTGCAAAGGCAGAGATATACGATAAGTATACAACATTAGAAGATATATTTATTACAGTTGGATTTGCCAATTATTAAACTTTAATTCTGCAAACAGTAGGTTTGACTGACCCTCTAGTTCCTGAACTCAAAGATGGATACATACACATGGTTTTCCGAGCTGTGGGTAAAGGTAAAGGAAGCATTGCAGATTGAGACAGACACTACTTCAGGCAAGATACACTGTAAGACGTTCCAAATTATAAACCAATAGGTGTAAACTTTCTCCCGAAAGTAGATCATCTTGTTTCTTGGTAAATGCGTTACTGCATCAATGCAACAACCATTTACAATTCACGAACTAATAGGCGGATATTTTTGCCGTATAGAGTTTTAGCCATCGGCATATATTAAAAGCATTTATTTCTATTGTATGTTTCCTTACCTATGCGCCAGGGTTAATCAACTAGTTCAAGACCAAAATAAAGTTTATTGTTGTCTATAGCATTTTGACCGCTAAAGTAATATGACAAAAATTATCAATATATATGGGTGACCTGAACTAGTTGATTGTAGAAAATATAAAATTGTAGCTGCAGGACTTATCCGATAAAACCTTTAGCTACTTTATAAGAGAGCAATAACCTATTTTACTAAGCATCGCTGCTGTTATATACTAAGCTTGAGAATTATTTTCATATAGCATATATTTTTTGTAAGTTTGAGTCAGCTGTGACCCATAATATGCATATTATCTATATATTCCTAACATACGAAATCGATAGCCCATATCTAAAAGCAATGTTTTGACACAACATTTTTGTGTATTTTACTGTTATAGTGGCTTCGGAATAGTCTGTACTAGGGTCAAAAACGGAAAAACAGAAGTGTTTTACATAATTCACAAGTGATGTTCCTTTAATGCATTTTCCAATCTCTCTGCTCGTGGAGTTACCACCTCCATGCCGATTTACAGCAGTATGTGAGGTTGGATATTAGAGTATGTCTTACAACTTGACTGAAAAAAATCGAGTTTGCATACTGACAAAACCTATCACCCTTGTAAAATCAGAGATAATACTAGGCAATACATAGGTACTCAATAGATTTAGAGATAAAAAGTAAGTTAATTTAAAATTTTGTTAAAACGTTTGTACGTCGCCAACAATTATTTATGCTTTTATATAAGCATATACCACGTGTCTGATTAAATTTCGAGATCAGTATATTGAGAATGAAACTATAGCATTTCATATATATATATATATATAGTTTTGATAGTTAGATTGGAATTTATTGTTTTTCGAGCATGAATATATACTAGCTCGGTCGCTACACGATATATAGCTGGCAAAGCGGAGTCTTCATGTTAATTTCCAATTATCAGTCATCATTGCATGGTTTTCGCAGTATACACTCACAATAAACTCAATTCTCAGCGGAACGCAAATCAATTTATGTTTAGCAATATTCTGCTAATAAAATTGTCTTATGCCTCGTGTGTAAACCCAATGATGAACGTAGAATGTTATCTAGAGTACACTCGCAATGATTCCTTTGATTATACATCATATATTTCAAAAACACTAAGTTTGTGAAAGTATAACTCGGTTAACTTAAAAAGACATTGGTATCTGTTATACGTTGTGTGGTTACTTCTTTTTGGAACAAGTTGGAGTTACTGGAATAAGCTTTATGTTTAGATAATTTAATTGGATTAAAATTTTGCTTCTGATTGATGCGGATAGTTTATGTGGCATTCACGTTATATTCCCAACGTTTGGAACCTATATACACCATACAGTGTCCGGCACTCTGTCGACAACAGGGTGTATTAGACACCCCATGTATTTTATAAATTTTTGCAAAGGTACCTAGCTAGGGGTATTGTCCCTTCTCGACAGTGTCAGGCACACCGTGTCTTCTTACAGTTTTATTGACAGTGTGCGGGCATTATGACATCAAAGTTCATGCAAATATCGAGAATTTAGAACAAACTGCACAGTACAGTTGATTAATAAACGGCTTAGCTATCGCGGTGTCCGTTATAGTTATATCGCTGCAAATAGGTAGCTAAGGGTATGTACGACACTGTAAAGCAAAAATGTAGTAGCTAAGGTGTGTCGTACACCCTTCGTAATTGATTTACAGTATGTGTGCCACACTGACTATCTATACTGTAGGGTCGAGACTATAGGGGCCAAAAGTTTGAAACAGCGGGGATATTATATCGTGAACGCCGCATCATGAGCATCCCACAAACATACGAGCAATATACATGTAGTTATCAACTGAACACATGAACAGATTGGTGTATATTATAATTTATTTGAAAACTGGTTAAAACTTTATTTAAGCAATATATAGTTATGTAATAACGTCTACGGCATAATCATGCACAGAATATATTATACTAACGAAATGGATCTACACATCGTGTTCACTATATATTTTGTAACCTAAAAATTAGGTACAGGTATAACCTACACAGTTTACTGTAAACATTATAATTCATGGTTATGCCGAAAAATACTTGGTTCCGGCTGAACATTTCGCTAATTCAGGAACATTTGCCGTCTGTATATGTTGGTGATTATTTTTATTGATGTATGTTCTCGAATGTTTTTTAGTTTAAATTTGTTCCTAAATCTGGCACGGTTAACAGATTCACTTCAAGCGCGTTAGTACAATGCTATTCATTGAGCACACATTTGCATTTATAGGGATACAGAGCGACCGATAAGCCCGACTATACTGATGCTGGTTGCTAAGCGAAGTGGCTGAATATCATCCATCCTGCCACTCACCCTGGGAACTAAAATACTAGGTCCAGTAGACACCCTCTCGATTTCAAGTTTCATCAGGTGATTACATGGAAACATAGCTTAGTTTTCACATTGTGTACGCTGCAAGAGTTTCAGTATATCGATAAAATTTCAAGGGCGCACGGATTTGGCTATGCATTCCAAAAACAGAAAAATCATTGTGGAGCAAAATGTCTTCATAATGGTGATGGTTTCGGATCAAGGTGTTCTACGGTAACCTTGGTTTATGGGAAAATATTTTGTTCATTTCCTGATATTACACTCCCAGCTCGAGAAAACAGCAAATCCAACTATAGAAAAATATAAAATAACCTCGTCAAGAGCGTGACATAATAAAATATTGTTACGGAACACATGAAGTGCTGTATATCTCTTTGTGGCATGATTTCATTATATTTTTGTTAATGTACATACTTTCTTATAATTTCTATTACTATCTCTTATACTTTTTATTATAAATTCTTTCACTCATTAAGATTAGATTTCACACACTCTGAGTAAAGATTGAATCAGAATTTAACTCAATGTTAGGACCAACTCAATGGAATCAGATCTCGTAAAGTGTTTTACGTGTGTGTTATAGTAATTATAGTTTTGTAAGTATAAATATTTCCTTCTGTGCACGATAATAATCTAGTGAAAGTTGGCCTTATATCAAATAAATTTTGTTATATACATGCTCCTAGGTTGGCGAATCCTCAACTGCCGTTAAATTAGGGACTTTAGTAATATTTGGAAAAAAGTGAAACAAAAAGCAAAACAAGAATCGGAAACTTAATGCCTAGCTTTGTAGTAAATTGGTATTATATATACTAGCCGCCGAAAGATTATAATTCAGAGAACAAAATTCGATTGCACCATCGGCGTCGCAAACTTCAAGATAGTTAAAACTAGTAAAATTTATATTACGTGACAATATTTGAGGAATAATATTATAATGGGTTATGCTTCTTTTTCATATAGCTGTGAATTTGATACAAAAAATTACGTATTTTTTCAAATTTAGTGCACTATAGTTCCAACGGAAGTTGGGAATTATTAAATAAAAATATTTTTGAACATACTGGCTTTATGAATTTATTAAGATATTCCAAAGCTAGATTAAAATTTCAAATATTGTTTCACGGACAGAAATACATAATTTGTAACAAAAATCGACATTAATATATCTTAAAACACAACAAATTTAAAAATGAAATGACTAGTAAATTACCTTTAAGATTTTCGGCGCATTCAGAAAGTTCAATCTCTATTTAAGCATAAAACAAACTTCCTTTAATGAAGTCTATATACTGTTAAGTTGCATTTAACAACTTTTGAAAGTAAGCACGTAAAGAATATATGTCCGGAAATTAAACAGACAGCCATTGAGTGAGTCTCAAAAATTATATATACTTTCATTTATTTCTTCTCAACGATAATTCACAATGATTTATGATCGTGGCAATCGTAAAATATAATATAAAATTGTATATAAATTTATATATATATATATATTTCAGGCCATATATCCCTGAAATTCACTCTGATTTTTATCTCACCAAAACACATTCATGAAACAATTCAATTCGGTATGATGTCAACTTAGTAAGTAATTAATTGATTATTCGATGAAAGTTTATTAACTATGCAGAATGCGCCTCAGTTTCGTATTTTTTCTATGCACAAATGAATAAATGATACAGTGTAATAATATATTGACGCCAGTGTTGAAGCAGAGGTACTACGTTGTGACCCTGCTGTAGTTAGTGACCTGACGATATAATTGTCAATCTGCATATACATCTGTAAGTAACATGGTAACGGGCTCTAGTTAGTTACAGGTCGTCCTGTTACAGGGTCTTTTCGGTCATACTCCCCATCCCGAAAGTGGTCCACTTTCAAGATGCAACGATAATTCTGATATCATTTGACTTAGTTTAGCAAATATTCATTTCACCGGGTTTTATAATATTTTTTCGATTTTTTGGGTTCCCAATGGTCCCGACTTTGGTTCCCAAAATTTTCGAAAAAAAATTTTTTTCACGATAAAAGTATAAGTTTATACAGCCGAACCGTATTGAAGAGCCTACGCCTAAGCTAAAACAAAGTCGTTAAACAATGAACACATTGAGCCGATGTTTGTACTATGTGACTCGACTCGATAACGCGGTTCGAAAGATATACAAAATCATACATTTGTCGAGAAAAAAATTTTATAAAATTTTGTGTATCACGGCGGGACCTTTGGGAACCCAAAAAAATCGAACAAAATTATCGTAAACCGGTTGAAATGGATATTTTCTAAACTGGAACAAACGACACCAAAATTATCGCTATATCTCAAAAATTGAAAATCGAAAAAAATTATCGTAAAACCGGTTGAAATGGATATTTTCTAAACTGGTTCAAGCGACACCAAAATTATCGCTATATCTCAAAAATTGAAAATCGCAAAAATTATCGTAAAACCGGTTGAAATGGATATTTTCTAAACTGGATCAAGCGACACCAAAATTATCGCTATATCTCAAAAATTGAACATTTTCGGGGTGGCGGTATAACCGAAAACTGTTACAATCCGGTTGTAATCATGGAGATGTCGAATTCAGTTTTTTCATTTGGTGGATGGCACATTTCGCCCTATTTAATTTGCGAATCACTGAAAAACATCAAACTATTCTTAACTTGCCTCGGAAACACACCCACTATAAGAACTAACGATTAAGTCTCTAAATAAAAGTAATATTCTGGAGTTTAGTCAACAAAATGACCCATACTAATTATTTCAGCTGGTTTAAACGCTGACTGTTTACCCATATAAATTCATTATAAGAGATGTACAAATCTTCAAATGTACTTCTTTGCAATCTTCAAATGTACTGTTGAAGCTAACACCTTTTGCACAAATATATATCTTGCTTATCATAAGCTGTATGTCTTCAGCTCCTTTTTATCACAGAATGTCTCGTTTTGGCCTTACTTACAAAGAACGAATCTCCCATTCACCTGTTTCGCTATTCCTCGCAAATTTTAGTCTAAGGGTGACAATAGTGACTTCTTTGCAATCTTCAAATGTACTGTTGAGGCGAACACCTTTTGCACAAATATCTTGCTTATCATAAGCTGTATGTCTTCAGCTCCTTTTTATCACAGAATGTCTCGTTTTGGCCTTACTTACAAACAACGAATCTCCCATTCATCTGTTTCGCGATTCCTCGCAAATTTTAGTGTAAGGGTGACAATAGTGACTTCTTTGCAACCTTCAAATGTACTGTTGAGGCGAACACCTTTTGCACAAATATCTTGCTTATCATAAGCTGTATGTCTTCAGCTCCTTTTTATCACAGAATGTCTCGTTATGGCCTTACTTACAAAGAACGAATCTCCCATTCACCTATTTCACTATTCCTCGCAAATTTTAGTCTAAGGGTGACAATAGTGACTTCTTTGCAATCTTCAAATGTACTGTTGAGGCGAACACCATTTGCACAAATATCTTGCTTATAATAAGCTGTATGTTTTCAGCTCCTTTTTATCACAGAATGTCTCGTTTTGGCCTTACTTACAAACAGCGAACCTCCCATTCACCTGTTTCGCTATTGGGTGACAATAGTGACTTCTTTGCAATCTTCAAATGTACTGTTGAGGCGAACACCTTTTGCACAAATATCTTGCTTATCATAAGCTGTATGTTTTCAGCTCCTTTTATCACAGAATGTCTCGTTTTGGCCTTACTTACAAACAACGAACCTCCCAGTCACCTGTTTCGCTATTGCTCGCAAATTTTAGTCTAAGGGTGACAATAGTGAATATCAATTCTACGCAATAATTCTAATTTGAATACAAAGGTTAAATTTCGGCGATCTACGAAAAACCTTCAAAGGATTCGCGGTGCATGTATTCAATAGGTATCTCGGGTTAACCGGAAAATCTATACAATCGACTTGAATAATATATATCGCAAACGACTGAATATAATCCAAAACGACTGGACCCATACGTATCACACAAGCCAAAGTAAAAACATAATTACGCACAAGAGGACAGAATTTAAATTTTCATATTTTTCAATTTGTTGTTGCACATTATTACAATGCAGCAGTTAAATATAGCAAATTTTATACTTTCGTTTCTGGGCCTTCGGTTGACTGATGGAATGAATCGCGAATTCGAGCTATATGATTCGCACAAATGTGACCGTATATTTTATTGTACCACGTTTTACCACGACCCCTATAAACAAAACACAAAACATTAATTGCAGTTATGTCTAAATTAATGAATTAAACTTTTGATAATTTAATACAAAGTGACATACCTGCGTTTAAAATTAGTCTAAATTGAAGCGATGTAAAATCAACAATCCTTGTCTTTTAAAGTTTATTCTTTAAATATATGAATTTGCATAAAATTAATGAAATTTTCGTATGCGTTTAAAAATGGTGTCATATAATATTCATGGAATTGCATCATGGTTTAAGAAACCGCTCGTGTGAACAGAATTTTGGTACACAAATATATCTGCAACCGAGGTGCCATGTCACAAACAGTAAATGGTACTTTCAACTATAAACAGACATGTACTAGGTTGAAAATTCTATGCAGCAAATGCCTATCCTTAATATATTTAGCGTTATCTTATGCTTAACAAATATCTGGCGTAATTATCTTAATTTATATTCTGCAAACTTTTCTTACTGTTAAGCTTTGTTAATTATAACTAGTATTTAAGTATAATTATTCTAAATAATTTAAATAGCAAAAACAAAGTGAAAGCTTGTCAATATTTAGTAATATTATGTTTAAATTTTAAGTTTATAAAGCATAATTCTACCACAAATTTTAAGATTAATTTATGCTAAATATTTAGGACGCCATTCAGCATGAAAAATTAGCATTGTTATGATAAAAAAGTAGCATAAATTGCTCTAAAAATTTAGCAAAGTTTAAGGACTCCAAAATATTTAAAATAATTAAGCTTACAAATAGCATAATATTGTTAAATATTCCGCATAAACCTTCTGAATGTAGCGTATAGATACAAGCTGTAACTGTAAACGTAATTTAGCGACTTCACATACTTGTATACATAAATTGCTTTGTTTGTTGCATCATGTAACCTAATTGCATTCAAGCAAATTTCAGATTCAAGAGTATGTTGTTTATCTGAATTCATAAATCCGGTATTTAATTCACAAATGCCTATTAATAATATTAATATAGTACTTTCGTTGCTGAAGTTGCTGCTGACATTTATACTGCAATGACGATTTGCAAATGCTTTAAGAGTTTGCAGTTAAATGACATATCACGGGCGCCACTTGTAGCTCCAGTTACCATCTGGACCTCATATGGACCAAAAAATTGGGAAGCGGCGATCGGTCCCGCTTTGCCGTTTGCATAAGATGTTTTGATTCTTTTCATTTTTCATGCTACAATTTCGTTGAGGCATTGAAACAGCGGTTTTAAAAAAAATTGTAGCAAATGTACAGAATATCTAGCTGCTGTAGAACATTTCTAGGCGTACCTAAACTTAGTTCTTTTGACATATCTACCCTCGCTTTTTTCTATAGAGCATCTACGACGTTTGTGGTAGAAATAGTCTTAAACAGCAAAGCTAATTGTTACTATCAGTAGTAAAAATATCTACCTTAAATCAATACGCGAAATATGAGTAATTCGTGACCGTCCAGAACCGGATGGTTCGATTAGATAGCGGGATGCAAGAACATTTGCACGAATGCCACCTAGTAGCGGACAACCCGGCACTGATAGTGAGGTCTCAATGAGAATACAGCCGCCGCGTAGCTCACGAAGATTGGAATGCCAAAATCTGAAATAATTTCGTATCATCATGATATGCCCCATACGTAAATAGAAGACCATAAACTTGAAACTGGAAAGTAATATTTAATTACCGATATGAGAATATATTGGGTTCCATATTTGTTAATGTGTTCATACAGTTGATCGCTTGTTGACTACAAAACTATATGAAAACTTTTTCCTTGTTCAATTTTTCAGTTTTGTACCTATAAAATTTGGTTCTTGACAGCAACATACATATACATAGCACTCCTTATTCAGTCAGATAAGCTTATATCGGCTAACTAAAGTTCGGAGTAAATTCACATCGGTTAAGCGTCAAGCTCATAGAGTTCATAACGGATTATATAATTTAATTTCAACCCCACCTCCGAGTTTATAAGTAGATGGCTTACTACGCTGGATTCTGAGATATGTTCCAAATCGATGTTGAACGTTGCAATATAATGTTCAGACTAAAAATCCCATTGGTTAAGCGTCAAGGGTTATAGGGTTCATCACGAAGTATATAATTTGATTTCAACCCCACCACCGAGTTTATAATTAGATGGCTTACTACAGTCGATTCTGAGGTAGGCTCCAAATCGATGTTTAACGCTGCTATATAAAGTTCGAGTAAAAATCTCATTGATTAGTCAAGCTGATAGGGTTCGTAACGGTTTATATAATTTAATTAAAAACCCCACCTCCGAGTTTATAAGTAGATGGCTTGCTATGATCGATTCTGAGGTACGTTCCAAATCGATGTTTAACGTTGCTATATAAAGTTCAAAGTGAAATTTCCTTTGGTTAAGCGTCAAGCTCATGGGTCCATCACGGATTATATAACTTGATTTCAACTCCACCACCGAGCTTATACGTAGATGACTTAGTACGGTTGATTCTGAGGTAGGTTCCATATCAATGTTTAATGTTGCCATATATGTCACTATCTTCATGATTATCTCTAAAACGCTACATATGTATTTCAAATTAACCAATTGTACAAATTCTGTGTATAGCTTACATATGCCTTGGAGATTGGACAGCTGAATCCATTATAACCCAGCTGTAATGTGTCGACATGCTTTCTACTAATTCTCAACTAAGTTCTTCTAAAACTCAACCTAGTTTGGATTACTTTATGCCTTACACTTACATAATTTTTAGCATTTCTTAGGTGACAGCTGCTTCCACGGAGGTAAAATAGCCAGATCCGTAACCGGTAAATTCACAAAATGTCAAATCAAATCAAAGTTTATTAACCAAACACATACGGTGCTCCACGCAAACATGTAACTCAACACGATACATCATATGAACTACATATGTGATCAATATAAAAAGCTAAATATTGAAGGTATATATACAATGCTTATTTTCATTAAAATTTTAGCAGATCATTTTGTATAACTAAGTGGCTGAATATAATTGTAGATTATGGGCTTTGTATTGATATTAAGCAAATATATCTAAAAATCAAGCAGGAATACCATGAAAATTTAGTAAAGTGGTACACGAGATATGAACTGTTTATACAAGACTTAATGAGATGTTTTTATATAGTATATAACGTAAAAGATAAGCATCATAAAATTTCTATAACTGTAGACGTTTTGTACAGGAGACAGTCATGAGAATTGCAAGAATGACGCCCAGTTTAAAAGCGAAAAAAGAATGTTTACAAGCTGCAACCATAAGATGGACCTATGGAGTCGATGTCGCCAATATGTTAGTGTCTCCCGTTAAAATTTTACCTTAAAGAAAATATACCTTAAAATCAAGCAGGTATACCATGAAAAATTTAGTTTAAAGTCGTACACGAGATATATAACTGTTTATACAAGACTTAATGAGATGTTTTTATATAGTAACATAAAAGATAAGCATCATAGAATTTCTATAACTGTAGACGTTTTGTACTGGAGACAGTCATGGGAATTGCAAGAATGACGCCCAGTTTAAAAGCGAAAAGAGAATGTTTACAAGCTGCAACCATAAGATCGATCTATTGAGTCGATGTCACCAATATCTAGGTGTCTCCCGCTAAAGTTTTATGGCGACGCCCCAAGACTAACTCCAGATCAACGCCTGCAGATCAACTACATTATCAATACTTACCGCAGAACACAAAAATCTCTTGTTGGATGTGGTGGCATATCGTTGCAAACATATTGAAAAACTTCGCAGGTGTCCGACAATTTTGCTATTAACTTCCATTTCATCACATCATCGTCCCAAACGTCTCTAAAGCGACAAATAAACTTGAATTTCTCTACGAGTTCAGGATATGCATTAATCTAGAAATGGTTGTTACGCCACGATACAGCACTGACAAAATTTTTAACTGGTCTCGATGTAATTGTTGTTGTAGCAATATTCAGATATTGCAAACTTCATACATGCTCAGAAGGTCCGACGTCACAGGGGTGACTAGACCAGGGGCTCAGGGGTGTGCTGTGGTGCGACGTGCTCCACGCTTATAGATTCGACGCCTGCGGCACCGCCGGGGGCAGGGTGGGAGGAGTTGGGCACCTATATATAGACGTGAGTTGATGGTATAAAAAATTAAAACAGTTCCTGAGCCTATGGCGTAGAAATAACTTTATGAACACGTTTCAGGATTTATATATAAAATTCATCCTAAAATACAATATGTAAAAATATTTTGCTGATGCAAAATAAGATGTAAAATCAAAGATCGCATATTATAGCTATCCTACAACCAACAGTATGACACTATTTGTCTTTCAGTAGTGAAGCTTCAGTCTGTCAACGGGTGTACTTAGGAACAGTTGTAATTATAATAAGTAACGAAATATTTCCATTATAGCTAAAATTTTAATGTGAAACCTGATCTGTGTGTTACAGATGTCATAATACGTTAAATAGACCATTTCTGCATTGTTTTTGTTATTTTTAGCGACAGTACAAAATTCCTACGGCTGTCCTGTCTCAAGACTTTTGTCCCCTTCCTTAAAACGTTTGTGCCTTTGTTATGAAACATAAGAGATACAAACAAATGTATAAAACTTGGAGAACAGTCCAAGTTTTAGCACTTGTTCCACCCTAGAAGCGGAAGAAAGCAAAAAAACTTCCTCGTCATCCCAAAATACATATAAATAAAGTTGTGCGACACCAGTATCACACTTTTCTTCTAGCCTTTACTCTATAACGGTGGACTCTTGACAGTATCACAACTAGTTACCGGAGCAATGAATTACAAAGTTATGTCTACAAGAAAAAATGTTAATAAGAAGAATTGGCTGTCTGCCAAAATCGCAATCCATTCTAAAAATTTCGATATCCTGTTTTATAATTATACATAAATGTATATTTATAAATATATATTACACATTTTTTGTCTACAAAAATCAGGCGAACATAGCACAGGAATCTAATTTTCAACAAGAACCCGATTTAAACAAGATAAACAACCTTTCTCTCAACACACGATTGAGCACTTCGGACGGCGGTGCCTCAACGTCTGCCCAACAACGCCACAGTTTTAATGGATGGTCGTCGTTGGCTTTCTTGGAAGAAATTTCGACTGATTCAGCACCACTGCCTTCGGTCATCCAGCCTTTCCACTTCTCGCGATGTTCCTAAAATAATTTAGAATGAGAATTATTGCTGGTTTTTTGGAATGTGCTCTATCGTTACCGAAATGACAAGATTATTGTTTTTAATGATCCCTTTGACTTCCGGGAGAAATAGTGATTCTTTTTAAAGGCTATAACATCACTCCCTAAACTAAGAGCTTCTTGTTTTGTTGCTACCAAAATGATTAAAAGTTGTTCAATCTGTTGGATTCTGCCGAAAATCTGATGGCCACTTTTATTAGACGCATTGAAAATGTCATGGCAGGGCTATGTTCCTGAGAAACCAAAAAGTGTTTTAGTGGAATCAGTATGGTAGTATAAAAACAATCAGGGTCTTATCAGTTTCACCGTGCTTATATGTCGGCATACTTCCATTTTGCGTTGCTTGATAGCTAGTAAGGAGTTAGGCTGTGAAAGTTGACACCTTCTCAGTTGTGTAGCCTGGGCAAGGAGAGTGAGACGCAAAATATCTGTAATTATGAGGCTAATTACAGTATAATAGCCTTTTAAAATCCTTACTAATAAACTTCCAAGACCACCGATACAGATTTATAATTTGCGGATTTCTCGGGCCACAAAAATTTTACGATCTCACGGGTACGAGCCTAGTGGTCCAGGAAAATCCCACACGGCCGCCCGCGAGCTGCTCGAAGATTATTACATACGCACATCTTGTGATACACGCGCATGGGTAATTTTTTTAGCTGTCTCGTTAAATAATTTTATGTAATATTAAATGGACCGTAGCTGGGTATTGGCCCTTTTATCTGATAATTTCCCAAACGTTGGTCAATTGTGCGGAGGACAGGTATTGGGCAATCGAAATCGCAGTCAATTTTTCACTGACTATAAGGCTACGCAAATCACACCGCAAATTATACGAGGAACGTAATGAACAAATACTAAAACAACATAACTAAACAATTGTTCTTACTCTTAACAGAGATTGTGCGCAGGTTTCCAAATAGCGAATAATCGAACCATCACCTAGTCGACTTAAATCCTCAATTGTGCTTGGCTCCCAGTCCTCTGTTAACGTATACTGGCATTTCATCATAATATCTTCAGGTGCCTGAAATAAAAAACGGAAGATTGTCAAATGTTATCAATTCAACTCCTCTATTAATATCAGGTATGGTTCATAACAATATCCCACATTCCTTACGAGCAAGAAACGCTTTGTAAGGACAAATTTACGCAATTTTGCAAGAAAAACATAACACATTACAACATTATAAATGTTTCACACATGTGGGTTGACCTGTAAACGTAACTTCGATGTTCATTCATCATTATATTAAACATGAAGTGTATACGATTCAGAGGATGTCACGTTCAACCCTGATGCCAGGTGTCAATAAACGAAAATTGAGGCGCACTAAATATAACGCTCCAGATGACTTACTTCCTTCTATGGCATTGTTGTTGGAGCAATAAATTGTTGTGGCTTCAAGCAACAAAATACTTACGGTCCATACTGTATGAGTGACAAAATCTCAAAATCCACTTTTGAATAGGTAGAGGTTGTCCAGCTGCTCAATTTTGGTCACACACTCATACCTTGTCTAGCATCTCCTCACGGACAACTATGAATTTACAATACAAAAGCGCTACACCTTCGGAGAGACATTGACACAATGCTTAATTTCACAGGAAAGATAAAGGCAATGTCAGGTTTCTAGGTCAACCCGCAGAAATACGCTATGTTCAAAGTCTAAAAACAATAAAAACACTGCTTTGTATGATAGTATGTATAGGTTTCCTAATTCTGACAGTATTCTGAAATGCTAAACCCCTGAGCATCAAAAATATGTGAATAAAAAGCTTCGTGGTATGGTAATAAGGAAGACACTGCTTTGCTAAGCAAAGTATAGTTGAATTGAGTGAAAACTTGCATTCCGCCTGAAATATTCTGCGACATGTGTGCACCACCTATTATTAGAAAACTCCGAATGTATTAATTGCATTAGATGCAGTGTTGAATAACAACAATATAATGTTATAAATGCTCGACTATCGTTCAAGCAATAATTCAGCTGGAGGCTGAACTTTTCAGTTTAAACTGATCAATAAATATAATAACCTTATAATTATGGGTGTCGCCTTGAGGGCACTGGCGCACGAGTTTTGGTTGGTGCTTCCCCCGTTTACAAGTGCGAATTTTTTTAATCTTCCAACTGTCGGAAAGATATGGTGACTTGACCCCAAAACGCGTGGGTGCCCCGCCCTTCAGGGAAAATTTCCTTGCGACGCCCTGTTTGCAATTGTTCTTACAGTAAATAGCAACTTGGCATATTGAATCATCATTGCAAGTGAGCACCGGGCAGCATCGTTTTCTTTCAAATCGCTTTCTGTTGGCAATCCACCGGTAAGCGTTTTGTGTCGTCCGCGGTGCTGTGGACTACCGGTGATTCGTGGACTTAATTGGAATAGACTTGGCGCAAAACATAGTGCTAAGTTCTCTGCATCCATCTGAAATCAATGCTGTAAAATATACTTTTTAATGAATAAGTAAAACAAATAATAACAACATCCAGAAGTTTACTACTAAATTACATAAGGACAACTTAACAATAGAGTTAAGGTAAAAAGTTTGAGTTACGGCGATAAGATGAAATAGATAAGCAAAAGTTAAATTTGTTCAATTACATTTTTCAACAACAGCTGTCTATCTATAGCCTTGAATACCTCTTGTATGCACTATTTATAATGGTACGGTTTTTATTTGGTGATTTAACAGGTAACCAGTATCTTGTAAAAATACTATAAATAAATTGATTCTTATTACAAATCACGAAAAGGTATTTAAGCAAAGTGTTGTAGCAAATCGACCCCAGTAATATACGATAAGCAATTCTGAATACTATGTAATTTCTGGCTTTTTCAAACATTTACATGCTGCTTATTTATAATGTCCGATAATCTACATATATTGTCTTGTGCATCGACTGTCGCTCGCTAGGTATCCAAACTATTAGTACAACGATTTAGTAAACAATATAATTCTCAAGTGTCCCTTTATCCCAAAAGGTAGACCGAAAGTTTTGTCCTATAGCTTCACTGACATCAATTTGGTCTAAGTTAGAATGTACTTAGTTACACATGTAGCAACCGGATTTCTGTAGGCAATATTACTCTTCAATCACATAGTTAAAATAAATATGCGACAGTAAACTTAAGCTACGCCCATCAATCCTACTTTGCTATTTTGGTTAAAAATCTGTTACTGAACGTTTTTTGGTTAACCATACTCCGGCGCAAAACTGTTCGCGAAAAGCTCTGTGATAGTAATCCGATAAATTTGTGTTCGCGAAAATCCAAGGAAAATTACCGAATTTTTTGCGGACGAAAATCTACCAGATTTGGATTCGTTGGATTTGCTCGCGAACACTGTAACCTAAACCACAAGAACGATTGATTTCTGACGTCAGTATTCGTTAAATTTGTTCGATAAATACGAATTTGAGATAAATACGAATCAGAAGGTGATAGGCGTTCGATAACAGTTTTTACTGCAAATTCAAAATCATCGAAATTCTGTTCAAACACAAGGTGTAATTTTTGGTACTTGTTTCTGATTTTGCCAATTTTCTGTTAAGGAAAAAACGGTGAAATTTCCGCATTTGTTTCGCAACAACGGTTTGCGCTTCGCTATCGGCTTTTACAAAATAGGATAGTCGATGGGCGCATGTTAAGTTTACTCGCGCATTACAGTAAGGTTTTTAATCAGATCCAGTCACTAGTCCAGGTCATTTTTGCCACGCACACAACCATATATACTGATAATATGCGCCATATTTGAGCACTATTGAATACAATACAAATATAGAGATCCATTAAAAGTATTTACTAGTTCGCTATATCTTACACATATATATATATTCATTTTACGAATGTAACTGGAGATAGATCAAGATAGACATCATACAGCTCCAATGATGGGGAATTCAGCCGTGAAATTTGCGGCTGCCAGTGTGGTTCTGGAGCCTGACTGATAACTCACATGAGCGCATACATACACTGACTTTCACTATCAATTTAAAAATCAACTTCAACAACGAAGAACTACCAATGAAATCTAAGAATATAACTAGCAGAATCTCTAGACTTCACTAGGCTGCCGCCAGTCGCCATGCGTCGAAAATGGTGTGGATATGAATTTTTTAGTAACCTTACAAGGTATCGTAAGTACGGTGTAATATTTTAGCAACAATGGTATTTCTAGCAAATGGGATCCATAGATGCACTCAATACTAAATATAAATTTCTAACTAGTGCGATCATAACTCTTACTACATCCGTTTATAATTTTTTCTTAGCAAATATAACGTGATGGCGACAGTATTATAAATAAGTACTTAGTATATTTTCATTTCGGATTGATAAATTTATATTTCCGTGCCTTTACCTTATTTGTTTCTGAATGTGATGCAATATCACGTAGAAAGTAAAGCAACGTTTGTAGAACTTCTCTATTTTCATCGGGCAATAAAATGATACACTTTTGCATCGCTTCTAATCGAAGTGGCACAGGAACATCTAAAATTAAATCAGTGTAACAGTGCAGCTAATAGAACAACAATGTGAAAAGATGTGTGCTTTTAAAGATTTGTATGAAAAACATAACGGCGGTGTGATGATCTATCGACCCAGAGGCACTATTTTTGATTTGAACCACGATCTGCACATATTTCTGCACTTTTTTATAATGTTCCATCAAATAAGAACAAGTGACTGATCTGTTATGTTAGTAAAGGACAGTGGACATTGTTTAGAGCTTCCAAATTGAAAGCAGTTTGATCGGTTCACACCCATTGACCATGTCACATACGTGACTCGAAATAACCCGGCAAGACGCATCCATCTCTGGCCCTGAACGTGGCATTGTCGCTTTCAATTTGTGTAGGCAAATATTATCATCACGTATTGCGAAAATAATTTCAAGAAACTATTTTAATAACTGATAAGTTTCGATAAAATTTTTTTGAAAACAGTATAAATGCTTTTAAGTCAAATATCAGGTCATACAATACTTATTTTATCATCTTAAGTAAATTTTATATTTTTGTTGTCTAAAACTCTTTTAAGACGTCACTGGATCGAGCTAAGTCACCTCCAGTGAATAATGTCAAGATTTTATCCTCAAATTCTATAATGCGCTGTCCCTCAAAGCATAAGGCTAAGCGCTCACAATTAAGCCTAAAATTTTTTGTTTCCCAGTCTGTTAAAGGAGAAAACTTGACATGATAAAAAGCAATAATTTTTAGTATGAAATTTGTAAACATTTCTTAAATGCTTGTCATATTTGATAAAAAAAATTCCTAGTATTCATAAATTATTATCTTAAAACTACTGATTTTACAAAACTTGACTTTCCCACGACATTGCAATGTCCTATTCATATTTTTAGACCATACGACAAACATATATACTTATAAAGTTATTCAATAAGCAACAAGCCGTTGCTTCGAATATTGAACACATAATCAGGTTATAATTAACATTCGTTAAAAACGCAATAATATTGGATAAACTAACATAATTGAATAGCGATTAGGGTTTCGGACATTTTGCTTGTCAAAAGTGGTTCGGGCAATTCACGGAAATACAACTTGAGTAGGTCTACAACGTCGAAAACTTGCGATGGTTCAAAGTGAAGAAGTTCTGAAATAAATAATTTAAATATAAAATTTTCACTATTAATTAACCCATTTTAATTTGCTTATTAATTTAATGTATAAATAATAATTAATTTATTAATTTAATTTATTATATATTTAGAATTAATAAATAAATTAAATAAAAAAAATTAATAAACAAATTATTATTTATTAATTTTCAAAACAAAAATTTCAATAATTAATTAAGCAATGTTACAATAAAAACAATAAATATACCTGCAACGAATATGTGTGCAATGCTAGATTAAGTAAATGCTTGGTGCAGAGTATCATATAGCTGCATTAAAACTAGAAGTATTCATAATAAAGTTCAGTAGTCACACAACGAATATATATGCTTTAGCCTATGAGCCACCAAATTTGAAATCATATTGGTAACTGCCACTTCTAAGCATTTATATATATTTTGGCATGTCAAGTTTACAAAAAAATTCATTATTCGTATTTCGGTAATGATGTTGAAATAATTTATTTATATTTATACTACAAAACAACCTTGGGAGCGTTCACATTCTTCTTTCAAACGCTGTATTCGTGATCGAACTCCCGGTTTTCGGAAAAGTCCAACGGTATCCCGTGCATGACTAAGTAGAAACCGCATTGCGTGCAGTATGCATTGCGGCAACGGTTGTCCAGAGTGTTGGGCGACCTGACAAAGCGGGACATTAAATACCTGGTTCGCTTGGGAACCATCTGAAATAAAATATTTTAAAATGAACAACCGTTGGGCTTTAGTGCATAAAATATTATTCCAAACTACCGTTGGGCCTACAGTGCACCAAATCAACGAAAATGCAACATTTTTGTATTGAAACTGCTTTATATATAGAAAGATAATTCGTAACAGTATTTTGTAGCAACCCTACCTTCTACTAGTTGTGCGTTTTACTAATTTTGGAATCGCCTAGGTAAAGATACCAACGGTGTCAACGAATAAAATTACACATTTAGCGAAAAAAATTTTTTCTCGAAAATTTTGAGCGCCAAAGGTATCACTTTTGATCAAAAATTGAGAAAAATTGAAAATATGAATACTTTGAATCGCCTTGTCGAATTTCGCCCCACGGCACCCCAATAATCGCTCTACCAAATTGACCAATATCGGGTTGAGGAATACTACGAAACTCTCCAAAACTCAAACAACAAGTATATATTTATAGCTTCCATAATCGCTCAGTATGTAAGTAGCATATATACATACATATAGCTAGATTGCACTTACCTTTCACTGGTTTATTATCGGGGCTTTTCATTTTTCTCCAAAACTTCTGGACACCCCTGCAAAAAATACAATTTGAAAAATACCAATGAAGAACTAAACAATGACAACAGTGGTTGTTATATATCTTCATGCTATCTGTAGATAAAGCGCGAAATTTAAGTAAATGACTAGGTGTGCTTAGCGCAAACTCGCCTTTCCAACAAGTTCAAAAATTTTTGTTCCAGCAAGACACAACAAGGAAACTCAAAGATTCTGTTAATTTTAACACAATGCATATATATATTTTCCAATTATTTTGAGACTGTGTTGATATTGTTGATTTTGACACGGTGCATTAATTTTTTCAATTTCCACACAATGCGCAATTTTTTTAGTTTTCACATACGTAGTTAATTTATTTTTTAATTTTGACAAAAGGACATATTTTTTATGCTCTTCAATTCCCGCCAATGCTTTCATATATTTAATGTTGGCTCATTCGTTATTATTTAAGATCTAGTATACAAATATATTCCAACCAAATGTCATATGGTGCACTTTGAATTAACCCGCAGACGCACATTATAGGCCAGGATATATCTGCTATGGCGTAACACATAGTTTTAAAATTTTCTCAGCCACGTCTTAAATATCCAATATACTCCACATCCGGAAGCGATAGTACGTCGGCATAAATAAATATCTTAAAATTCCATACTGTCCCAGTCCAATTGTGCTACGAGCATAGACTTACCAGTTCCATCCAGTTTTACTTGCAGGAGAATATTTTTCCATAAGAGCAGTCAACTTGAGAAGAGAATATTTTTGAAGTGTGACAAGTTGTGGCAACGAAAGTGAGTCTACTGGAACATGATGTACACCGAGAGCCGTTGAGTTGCTACCAGCACGAGAAATCCGTTTTTGAAAACTGTGCCATCGTACCCGTGGCCGAGATGGGACGCTGCAACAAAAACGATGCCTAACAATTGGAATACTAAATATTGAGCAATTTTTAGAATTGGAACGTTTTATGCTTACACTACTGGTCCACAATGACCACTATATAAGGCGAAGTAATGCTTTGACATTGATGAGCTCATATCTTGATGCAGTGCCAAACACTCATCTTGCTATATCAATTTGCACTAAGCGGCCGACCATTACCGCTGAAAATGGTCCTTTGGAGAACTGTGGCTTAGGTTTACCAAGACAGTTAAGTGCAAATATACCACGTACTTCGCCTTTATCGTAAGGTGTCTTATGTATACAGAATAATTGTGCACAGTAAATTCATAGCAAATCTTAACATAAGTAAATTCACAGCAAATCTAAAAATGTCTCAGCCATTCTACATAACATTTTTACCTGTGCTTTCGATTGTGGATTTGAAATGCCAATATTGACTGATAAATCCAACAAGGGACCACTAGGGAAAGTTTTGCAAAGTTGAGCTTACCTGGGTGACCTTGATAGACTCGAGCCAACTCCAGAATCTCTCCGCTCCCAATATTTTGGTGAATCAGCTGCTGACGATGACTCTGCCGAACTGTCAAGTGATGACTGCGTTTGATGAGTGCCTGGACCATTTCCAAGCGAAGTGTCTGCATCAGTACCAATGATCGAATTATTAGCAGCGACAGGTAATGAAGCGTCGACTTGCAGTTCTAATTTAGGATCGATTGATGATGAAGCACCAGCGGCAAGAGCTTTAATATCATCGCACGCGTCTGTCCTCGGAAATTGCCTTTGGGGATTGCGATACAACACGTTTGCCGGTGAAACTTTGTCTTCTCCTGAAATGAATCAACAACGGTAAAATGTTCGATTACTGTTGCATGAACGCAATGAATCTGTACGTGAAGTAAAATTGTTAAAACTCTGAATACAATCTGAATTCTATTATTGGGCCATGTTTAAAAAATAAAGACGTAATTATCATACTGGGTTAAAGATCAGATAATTGATAAATAATGCCATTAGCTTTATATCATAATTAGCTCTCTTTTAATCGCCGTAAGCTGCTCAAAACTTTAATTTGAGTTTCTACATTTATTTATGGTTGAAAAATATCGTTTTGACGCATCCCATGGTGTACAGAAATGTGAAGTAGTGTTGCATGGTGTGTTTGACTCGTGTCATGAGTTTTCGACATGCAGATAATAGCCATATGCACATTACATAATATCCTTACAGAGTAATGTATATTTCCTCCAGTCCTAAACTTAAAATGTTTTGTCATTTACAGAGATAAAGTTATCATGATCGCAAATATCTGCGA
>JASANE010024969.1:0-37826 GCA_030248225.1 Trileptium ribeirensis | reverse complement strand
ATATACAGGTTGCCTAAAATTAAAGATGTGTACTGCAATGTCGCTATAATGCAATAACGTAGCAAAACAAGGATGGGTTTGATGGTTGCCTAGCACCATATAAGCAAGTAACAATAAGCCCTAGGGGTCAAGCTCGTGCTAGCGCCAGAGAGGATGTCTACGTTGCTATAGGTGACCAGCACCTCGGTAGGGGAGCACGCGAGCCCTAAGTAAAGGAAAATCGGCTCAGACTTGATTAACAATAACACCAGTTCGCTGGAAAATTTTAATGCCATGGTTAGCTTGAAATTTTAAGAACAAGATTATAAACAAGTTAACAACGTTAGTACCCGAGGTATGATATATATAAAAAACTTAACAGCCCCGGCATTATGCACCTGGGGTAAAGTAGAATAACTGGTAACAATACTGTAACACAAAGGTATTCCCTTGTCCAGCATAATGGAACGTAATCTACCGTGATAACAATTTTTGTGTTGATTTTTGGATATTTTGATACGGGTATGGGTTCGCGATAACCGTGTATTATGGGATACACATACCCAAGTCGTAACTTTACCTGAGCAAGCTGTAGGTGCTGGGGAATCTGAAAATAACTAAAAATTTTATGGGTTAGTGTTAATGGGACAAGTGACACAGGATGCCCCTGAATAGAACGTGGGTGTTGGCCCATAACCGCCAAGCCCCCTAAGCATAAAATTTCCCCGGCTTATGCATTGGGCAACCCCTAGGCGAGGCTTGCGCGAACACCTAGTTCCGGTGACTAGGCCCCACCCTAGAGCATGCTACCAATGTCATAACCTTCGACGATAGAGCAGCCCATGTTGTGGCAGCCTGGGGTCCAACGGGTGGTAAAACGGTGCCGGAAAGGGAGAAAGACCAATCCCACCCAGAGGTTCCCGTTCACGGGATGGGCTGCCCTTTTTCTGGTCTGCCTTATACCCGGCTAGGGCTTACTCTGCCTAGCACACCCGCCACTTCGGCAGGGTCTCCGAAAAATGATGCAGGCAACCTCCTGCGAAGTCACCGTGAATGAGCCTATAGGTACTCATATGCGTGTGTGTGTATGAGTGTGGATCTATAAGTGTATCTCCTGCTCAACGTATCCAAAGGTATATATATATATAACAGAAAATCGGAAAATCAGGATGGTGTGGTAGAAACAAAATGTCTTCCAAGTCAAGAGATCGCTAAAAGTACAACACAAGCTGTAGGACGAGAAACATCGCAGTAATAATAAAAAATGGGAGCCAAGTATATCTCCACACATCGTATAATACGGAAAAAAAAGAAAATTCCACATAATAATAATACGCAAAAGAAAAGAAAAACAACAAAACCGTACTGTTCGTTAACAACTACTACTACTCATCGTCCGAGCCGCCATTAATTAATAACAAGCCAACACCGTCACACCACAGTAAATTAGTAGCTACGAAA
The DNA here is from genome assembly GCA_030248225.1 of Trileptium ribeirensis. NCBI lineage: Eukaryota > Metazoa > Nematoda > Enoplea > Enoplida > Thoracostomopsidae > Trileptium > Trileptium ribeirensis. Next base: position 36,386 of record JASANE010024969.1, on the reverse strand, counting down.
ATTTATTTAGTAACACTATTATATTATTTATCTAATAATAATATTTGTAAAATTTTAGGGAAAATATAGGGACTTTTAGGATTGCAAAAGAGTAATTTACGGGTATTCCGTAAGGATTAGATAAAATTGGCAACTGGGAAGAAGTAGTTAAGAACCCATAGGGCAGTTTAGAGGTTTGAGAGAATATATCACTTGAGAAAAAGTTAAATATTGAAGTATTTGAATTTAGAGAAAAATGATAGGAATTAGGAGACACCGAAGTTAGGAAAAATAGAATTATGGGACGATTAGAGTGTTCTTAGCCCAGGGAAAAGGTGAAATGTGGTCCCATCTTAAGATAGAAGTTGGTTCCAGTTGATGAAATTCCAGTATGGTTAGAATTTAATAAATAAAGTGGAAAAGGGGATTTTTAAATAAAATCAAGTATAATGTCAGGGTATAAAAGTAAGGTATCGCCAGGTAGGGATAAATAAGGGGTTCACCCAGGTGAGGATGGGTGTTGCCCTACCGGGGACGAAATATAATAATAAATCAGGGAGAATTGTGTTATTTGAACCAAAAGTAGAAGAATGTATAAATCTGTAAATTTCAACCCATATTCAGGAAATAATTGTCCCCGAAATAGGAGTAAAATGAGGTAGTTGCGGTGGTTACCCAAGGTGCGGCCGCGTGCCATTCCACTCGGGAAGCACAACCACCACCCTGTTTTGGGAAAGTTTTGAAAATAGAATCAATTTTGGTATTTGGTGGAAAATATTGAATATTATCAGATTTTAGTTTCAGATTAGTATTTTGAAATATAGGCACCCTATAGCCCAAATAAAGGAGGTTATGGATCCCTATGCCCAAAATAGTGGAAAATATCCTGGCAAGAGGGATTATAAAAGTCACCCCTCTGGGAGAGTGAATATCTCCCCAGGGAAGGAAAATTAATTCATGTTAATTTTAAGGTTGAAATTAAAATCAATGTAATGTAATGCCTTAGGGAGAGAAAATACAAAGTTGGACCTACCCAAAAGTTGACAGGCGGCTCCCCATGAAAATTCTAAATGTCTTATTATGATGTTGTCATTACACTGCTGTTACTTTGTTTCCTTTTTGTTAGCAAATGACCCCTTAAACAATTCTTATAGCGTAGCATGCCATGCTCGTGTAGAAACAATTTAAGTGTATTTCTCTAGACTTACTCTCATCGTCCTCTATTACTAATTAGTTTTCGTTCATTCAGCTACTAATGGTTGAACGTAAATGCCTAAACTATGAAATTAAGTAGTTTTTGGCATCGAGAAATAATGATCGTGATATACGTGTATGGCTGCTATGTTAGGGAGGTTTTCTTTGCTGTTATACGTAAAGCCAACGAATGTAGTAATTATTTAGTTAATGTATATTCCATTTTTTTCAGTCCTTATGATTTCTCACGGTTATATTTATGGATTTTTTTCCTAAGGTATTAACCTTATATATGTCCTCAACATATATATTACAGTGTCACACAATATGAGGGGGTTATGTTGTATGACAGCGGGGAAATCTTGTAATTTCGAATTTGTGATTTTTCACATAATTTCTAAGTATAGGCCGCTTTAAATTGAACTTCTTAATTAGTGTTTGCCAATTTGGTTGTTTTCATATACGTATGCTACTGTTAAATTATATGAACTAAGCCTAATAAGCCTCTAAGATATTTATGTCAATCTAATCTATACTGATAACTAAGTGCTTCTCGATAAGTCCATTAAACAAATTCGAAATTTACAGGCGGGGTGGATGGAGGGCGTTAATCGTCCTACGCTCTAAATTTTGGCGTAGGAGGGTTGATGCTCGTGGGAGTTTATACTTAAACAACCCACTAAAAAGTTAGTAGCGGTCGACTACTATCCAGTTATTTACTCAGTCCATATGCTCCCGTCAGGCTGTCCAAATGGTTGGATATTAGGAAAGGTTTCGCTCGAGAGGTTATTCCGAATCCGCGCTTCTTACTCGTCCCGGTCTACTCAAGAATAATGCTTCTGCTAACTGCCCCCGGCACCCTGACAGCTAGACAGGTCGCACTAAATGTTTTAGCCCACCTGCACTGCTCACCCAGAAATTCCTCGCTCGACTCCGCAGCAGATTTTTTGAAATATTACCAACTATTAAATTATCTACTAATATTATAACTCCTATTACTAGTTATTTGCCACCAGAGTGTTGGTTTTTACAGGAAAAGTTAATACCAATATCGCTTAATTCTTTACGCGCAACTACACAGTTAGAAGTGGCCGAACAAAATCGAAGAAGCAACTGAAACTGGGAAAAGTATTTTGGTTAGCTAAATATTATTAAAAAGGTTAGCTAAACTTAGGAATTATTGCAGTTTATGCAAATCAATTTTAAAAAAAGGCAAGCGAAAACCAGGAAAGCGAAAACCAAAGGGAAGGGACCGTTAAATATAGGAGTTTGTGAAAAACCACAAAATTTCAATTGGAAAGGGGTGAATTCAGTTATTGCACCCTTGGAACCCTTGGTAGCCTAGTAAACCTACACCACCCCCTTAAACCAAGAAAACTGGAAACTACAAATATACTTCCACTAGCTATGTGTGTCACCAAAGAGAATATAAGACTACAGACTACAGAACAATACGAATAAGTATATTTAACAAGTTGCGAGTGTAGATAGATTTTGATGAGTTTTAAACAGCAAGGCCAGCCACACTTCAGCGCTGTATAATTTAATTGTAATTACCTAAAAGTGTCTGTCCGCCTCATTAGACACAAATCATGCAAAACAAAAATTATTACAGTGCCTTAAAAAGCAAAAGCCGAGATCTTCTAAGGAAGCGGTTATCAAATAGGGCGTTTACAGCAGTACAGCTCTTCTCTACTGGTTCGGCTCGCAATCAATTACTTAACTCCGAATGCAAAATTTTTCGGGCTGCACCATCCAGTGCGAAGTATTGAACATTTTTACTTCTAGTGGCGAACATATCTTAAAAACTGTTAATCCAAAATATTTCACGTATTAACCCTCCAATACTGAAGTGGGGTAGTATTTACCCCACTACCCTTTAACCTGACCCCTGAAATCACAAAATACATTCACAGTCTTTATTTCTCCTGTATTCCAACTCCGAATATTACGGTGTAACGGGAGGAAATCTGGGTTGGAAACTTCCAATAGTTCCATTGTAATTTAAAATAATTCTAGTTGGGGTAAATATTACCCCACTTCACAGTTAACGACACAATATTGTCAATCTCATTTCAACAATGCATCATGACACCGCGATCGATCCGACGACAAACGAAAAGTTGAAATCGAAGATAGTAACATTTTACAATTACACGAAAGGCGGTGTTGATGCGGTCGACCAGCTGTGCGAAAATTATTCGGTAGCGAGAAAGTCTCGTAGGTGGCCTCAAACGTTATTCTACGGGATGCTCAACATTATAGGAATAAATGCCATGGTTATTTTCAAATGCAATAAGGCTGATTACGATGGAAAAAGGCGCATATTTTTGAAGACCTTGGGCAAAGCACTTTGCACCCCTCATTTAATTCGTCGAGCACAAAATCCCCACGTACCTCGCGGTTTACGGTTGTAAATTCGTAAATACGTCGGTGTGCCCGAAAATGTGGCCGTCCCTACCACTTCAAAACGGGGTATGTACAGGCGCTGCGAGGTTTGTCCGCATTCCAATGATAAGAAGTCCAAATATTCCTGTTTCAAATGTAACAAATGTATTTGTCAGGAGCACATGATGGTTGTTTGCGAAGACTGTTATGAGTGAGAGCGAAAAATCTGTATGAAACCACAACTAAGAATTAAACTACCAACTGAAACGTGTACTATAACTCATTTAGTTTAACTTTAAAATTCAGTATATTCTTTTAATACATGGCTCCGGTTGGATTTTTATGTTTCTGTATATGGTATTTCTTTGGGGTAAATATTACCCCACCTCAGCGTTCCCTTACTATTTCTCACCTCAGTACTTAAGGGTTAAATGACCTACAATCCTATAATTCGCCCCAAACAAGCAAGAAACTCATTCTGTAATAATTTTTAAAATTTATTTTGGGAGTAATTGTTATCTTTGCCTCACAGTTCAGAAGCGGTTGCACCAACTAAAACTGTAAAACATCAAAATCGTAGCTCTCCAAGTTTCAGATCAATAAGTTGAACGACGAAACGACATTATTAATCGGTCTTTTTCTATTCAAATTAAAAGAATTAGAATTCTTGCAACTAAATCAACACGACTAAATGCGACAATGGTAAAACTCGACTGAACAGTGAAAAAGAAAAAGTTTACTTTACACTGCCAATAAAAACCGAAATGCAAACTTACTTTGATTGGCACTTTTAAAGAAAAATTCTGAAATTATAATAATAACGTATTATGCATTATTATTGCAATAATGACAAATTATTACTACTATGACAACCCCACGACGACAAGCGGTTTCCACTACCGTCATAAGAGGTACAAAAGCTGGTAAAAATGTTACTATATTTTGAATAAAAAATGACATCATCAAGGGCAATGGCCCGTTTAATTCATGGCTTTGAAACATTTTGAGATGAGTGCAGTGTTCCTAAAGCATTTTTTGAAAGATATGGCTTGGTCCTTCGAAGGAAAACCATTATTACCAAATAATCAACGGTTACCCGCGCCAGGTTCGGACTATTTGTAACCCATTATCGGTTGAAATCGACCAATTCACTGATGGGGCGTGGTGATTTGCCTGTCACAGGTTCAAACCGTTTCAGCGAATACAGTTGATTTGTGGTGGCCATAATGAAATCACGTTTCGATCCAGAACGCTCCGTTTCACCGCGTGAATCACATCCAATTAAGCTTATGCCAAATTACGATAAATTTTTATGATATCAGTCCGTAGTCAATGGAATCGATCCACGATATTTAGCACCTCAGACCATTCCAGTACCCTCGGTTATTACCGATGCTGTAAAGTTGCGTATTGTTGTTTCAATTGTCAAGTTGTGGTCGCAGATTATACATCGTTTAGAGATATCCTTTGATTACCTTCTGTTGTTCGCTGCACGGTGCTACTAAATGGATTCTTTCCATTGCCTGGACTTCCATTGTTGCCAAACCAGTAGTCGTGCCGAGATCTCTAATAATCGTTCCCATGCCAGAGTTTGGTCGGTATTAATGCAGTGTAGTCAGTAAGGTGCCTGCACCCTGCCGATTGTCTATGATCTCGTCAACCTTAAGAATGTCACGCCAAGCATAAATCAGTTGTTTGACATCCGGTTTGAACACCTTGAGTTGTTCCGGAGTATGTCGTCTCGACGATAGCCCAGCATCCTGAAGTATTGAATCTCCGAACACAGACGATCTGATTTCATGGATTCTTGATTCCATATCCCTGATTCTGAAAATCCGCGATTAGCATGGTGCTGGTACTGCAGTTGGTGTGCGTTGATCGAGTTGTTGTCGTGCTCTATGAAGAAGTATTTTAGGCTTCCTATGCCCATAGTTTAACTGATCGTACGCGTTTCTCGAGCTGTTGTGCCCGAGCATTGTTAAAATGGTCGTTGAGCTTTTGCTGTGATTGCCCGATTTGTTACTCCGCTGTACCATCCTGTTGTGCTTCTTACTCTGGTTGTTCGGGTTGTTGCTGTCGCGGTGGTTCCTGTGGTCGTTGGTGGTCCTGTTATTGCTGTTGCAACTGTTGCTCCAACTGCTCCAACCGTTGTTGCCCCCAAATATAGTCTCATGAGTCGTTGCTTGCATAACTATTGTATTGTATTTCCAAACTTTTGAGACTTTCCTGGAAGCTTTCAATCTAACCCGTTCGTTTCACGAGGTCTACAGCTGCCATTATAACATTGATTTGATCAACGTCCCTAGGTATTATCATCATCTCTTGCTCTGATTTGAGTACGGCCGACGCACTTGTCGGTGTTTGTTCCTCGTGCCATTGCGGAAGGATCCTGCATGCAGGGTTGGTCTTTTCCGGAAAAATGTCGGACCGCAAAAAAACCGGTTTTTCCAGAAAAGAATGGAAAAAAACGAAAAAATATCGGAAAAAAGTCAAATTTTACCATTAGCGTTTCACATGTGAGCCTGTTATAAAAATAGCAGGAAACGCAGTTTTATGCGAAATTGAATCTCGATGTTGATTGTAAATACCTTAATTACTGAAAAAGGTCTAAAACTGCAATGTTGTCACATAGAATTTGCAACCACATAGCGCAGCGGCACTTCAATCTTTCCAACGGGAAGGGTTATGTGAGAACCACACGGTGGCTATATCGATAGGAGTGCGTATAATTATTTGGTTCGAATTAAAAGTTAAAGGACTTCATATTTTTAGTATTGTGTAAACTTACTAACTGGTGTCAACTGCCCACAGTCCAAGTGATGCTGGAAGCGCACTAAATACAAAAGGCTATGTAATTTAAGTCTACGACCCAACTGTGGATCTATTTAGTTTATTACCCGTCGTGGTAAAAATGCTATATATGTAATAAAGGGACGCAGCTGCATGGCGCAACTCCCTAACAATATGCCCATACGACCCCGGCTATCACAACCTCAAGGGTGGACCGTGAATTTTGAAATTTTGCTACTTTTCTTGGTCAGACCAAAGAAGCTATGGAGCTTAGGAGCCCGCAGACGCGCTTCACGAGGTGTGTTCGGACCCCGCCCGATTGGTTGCGCACGTGTCTAGTATTTTGGTATGGCTGCTGTGGTCCCCCAGGGAAGTTGTGACCGAAGCCTGCTCTCAGGTCATGTCAAACCGATGTTCCCTATACTGATCTGAAGGAAGTTGCTTTGTCTGCCTTAATGTAAAGTGAAATTGCGTGATAATTTAGGTTTGCAATGTAAGGTTTGGATTCAACTCGATTAAATCACTGTCGAACACTTCAAGTGCTGGTAGGCTATGCGGCTCCCACAGGGTTCCGACATTCCCTGAGAGTTTAACGTCGGACGATCTACTTAGTAATTGGATAGCTCTTTGCACTCATATACGATGATGAAGTTTTCCTAGTAAATTTTATCTGAGATTTGAGTGTGATGTTTTCGCGAGTGAGTCCGGTAGATAATTTTGTGGATCACTCTCGCCCTAAATACCATTAATTTTGTATGCTGACACTTGGGGCGAACCGTACGCGTCAGGGCTTGGGATATACTCATTCGCAGGCCGTGGCACATAGGATCATAGTCGTAGGGTCACAATGGCACATAGTATAATGCCGTGCATATAACAAGTTGCTAGCGAGCAGTGTCGTAAGGGGCTGTTGGAATCTCGGACGCCGGGGGTCTTGTCCCTTTAGCTGCATAGTCGGATAACACCGGGAACGGGCGGTCGCCTAGGATTGTTTCAGTTGGTTGTTCGGGGTTCCTGTCTGCTTGAAATGTCTACCAAATTGCTGATCTCTAGACAATGCTCTTATGGTTTTTTAATAATAATCTAACCAGATACTGACATAAATGAAAGCAAGGTAATCAGATTAAAGTAGTACGCAAAAATCACTCCTGGCGGAGAGGAAACACCTTATGCTCAAGCTGAGATACTTAGAATTTGTTCAATCTTTAACGTTCCCAAATTTTACTTAGCTCATTCGAATAAACGAAATTTTGGGGCTTCCTAAACCCCAACGGAGGCTAGTCCTCCGTTCCTAACCGTTAAGTCTGTTAGAGCTCAAACACAGTATTAACGTCGAACGGTCAAATAAGCTATAAATTTGGAAACCGTAACTGTAAACAACGAAGCAAGTCCCTACTGGTGCAACTTATACGCAATGGAAAACTTAACCGTGGTCAGCTCAGGAAAATTCGATAACACTAACTCAAGAGCGACAAGTCATGCAAAACATGGACGAGAGGCGTCTATTTTAATTTGTCATACCTAGGACCACGGAACATCAGAAGGACTTCGGCTTCTTCTTCTACAATCTTCCAATATCCCGTGCAACTGCCCACAGCGTCCAAAACAGAACTCGACTTAAGGACGTTTGTCGCGGACTTAGTAATACTATAGTGAGTCTGGGGCGAAGCGGGTCGTGGAAGGGGCTCCTATGAATGGTCCGTTACTGTTACATCTGGGGAAAATAAACCCATAATCCAGGTTACTCTGCTCATTCTCACTTACGAACTTCGATCCGGGGCAGCAAGGGCTGGCCCACTTCGCGAGACAGTAATTGTCTACGCGGATCCTCCGATTGTCGAATCCGTTCCACACGCAAAAACAAAGAAGCACGAGAAAGCGCAAAACTCAAGATAAAATATACGTAAAAACCCTGCGTTGGAGCCGGTCAGTAAAGTTGACCGAACTCCGCGCTGCCGAAGTCAAACTGATTCCAAGAGTCGACGCGTTTTTCGTAACTCCAAATTTTTCGCCTATATTGTAGGATAGCGATTTTGTCGCCATCCAATCGCTGACGATTTCTTGACGCCCACTTTTTCGAGTTCAAACCCGGGCGCCCACTTAGAAAATTCCCGAAATTTTATTTTTGACAGTATCGTAAACCCTGGGACCCTTTAGAGGAGTCGGCTTTAATCGAAATCGCCGAAATCAAATTTGAACCCTCCGAATACTCGGAGGTCAAACATCTGCGAATCTGACCCGAATTTTCTTGAAATTTTGAACCCTATCCCATCTGTATTTTCAAATTTATGCCAATCAGCTTAAAATTTCTTACCCAAAACCATCACTCAAATCTTTCAAACCTCTTACCCAACCTAAATCGTCCGTTATTCCCCAACTGTCCCACGAAAGTGATTGAATCACCTGTCAAATTCGAAATTAGTAAGTCGACTTATGTATGGCAATGGTCGGAATAAGCTAGGAATTTATCCTCGTTTCAGGTCAATCTCGTCTTCATGTCCCCATTCATCAAATTTTGTTGGCTAACTCGTATCTGTTAAGCTTAACTCCTATTGTTAGGCGAGTTAGCGGTCCCATCCATCATATGCGCAAGCGTCCTAAAAGTCCAACTGGGTGCTAAATTCTCCATCAAACCCATGGATCAACGTGCAAACATTGCACGTTTATATGTCGGCTCGTGGGATAAAGCCAAACAATCCTTTCTGATACTTTCCCATTTCTAAGCGTCCCAGGGGAGAACTGGTAAACGGGAATGAACCCATCTCGGCGTTGGCGGCGAAGCATACCCTAAGGGACTCTCAATGAACAGGAGGCCCTGCTCGGGGGCCTCGTGAACCTACAGGAGGGCTCGAAACACATCCCTCTTCATTCCCAAGCGTTCATGTCCAGTCTGTCCGTAAAACTTATAAATTTAGTGAAATTTTGTATGTATTGTCCTCGTAGGTCCTGTTTTTTGTCATGTCCTCATATATATATATATATATATATATATATATATATATATATATATATATGAGGACATGACTAGGACAGAATATATATATTCGAGTCCGATATATATACATATATACATACATATGGATACACATATAAATACTCATGAACACACACACAAGACACACAGACGACCTGAGCTACAGAAAGGTCGCTCAAGTTCGCAACAGAAACACACAACACAACAACAATAACACCAGCAACAGCAGCAACCGACCAAAGAAGTCGGTTAGAGAAAGAAAAAGAGAAAGAGCGAAAAGGGCAACGAGGACACTGAGAGAAAAAGAAGGGGCACGGGAGGCGACGCGGGACAAGGGAAATCCCGGGGATTTTCGAGGTTCTGGGGTGAGATTTGGTCCCAGGACAAAGAACGGGCCGATCGATACCAAACACGAGGGGGTGGACGTAGTAGCGAGTAAGGACCCACATATGGGTTCCGACATATATAAGTACGTAGGGCTTCAGCGGGCTTAACGGTTGGGCGGAGCGACGCCCGCTAGGTATCGTTGGACTCGCCTTGGAAGGGCCATTCGAACAAGGGACGATATCCGAGTCCGAAAGGCAGCGGTTAAAGGGGCACTAAAATTTCCGCAGATAGAGAGAGTGGCATTGGTGGTGGGGGCGCTTTCATCGGCCGTCCCGGGTTAACGGGGCAACGAGCGGAGTCCCACCGGATATATTTGGAGATGTCTCGACGTGACGAATGCAATGAGGTGCGGTTTGTCTACATTCGACTTGGAAATACATTTTCGGGTGTTTTGTACCCTCCTTTGGTTGGTCTTCCGAACTGGGGGGGCACTTTAGCGGGTTATGGCGAGCTAGCGACATGTCGGGCAGAGGCTCGCCGTATATCGTTGTGCTCGCCGAAAGCAGGCGAGTAGAATCAGGGGTCGCATGTGCGCATTTAAGGTCAGGGATCAAGCATGGGATTGGTACAACACAGACGGGCTGTTATGTCAGATTTTCGTAGTGCATTGTAAACTAAACGCAAACAGAAAGATAACACCTATAACAGCGGGGTGACTGGTCAAGTCGAGACCCGCCTGGTCTCGTTAGATGCCTCAATGTGTAGACTACTCAAGGACGGGCAGAATTCCGGTCGATGATTCGGCGGTAAGAAGAGAGACCTGTTACCATGGCGCTAATCATACGATTTTGGGGCGTTGAGGACGAGGAAACACAGAGATCTCGCACCGTAGACCGATGCCGTGGAAGAAAAGAAAGGATTTGTACGGTGCGGCGGGAAAAGGACATACCGGGGCGCGAAAATCAAGTAGATAAACACATATATATATACATATACCTAAGTTATACCTACTCCGGACCACTGTCACCAGCCAAACTTAGCGTAAGTAGCGGCTGTTAGTTTCCATTTGACATGTTTGTCCCCTGATTTAAAGTTAAATCCTTGTGCTATTAGGGCCATTTTGACCTCAACAGGATATCCGTGAAATTCCATATCGAAAAGTACTCGGGTTGTTTTCCCGAAATTGAAGTCGTTAGACGGTTACGGACAGGCAAACGGGCCCGGCGGCCGTCATTTCCGAATGGTTGGGCACTACCGTACCCCTGATTTAAGCTTTTAGCTTTTCGTTGTTTCCGTGACCATGGCGACGTGTATTACGCGCAACCATGGTTTTATATGTTGCTCAGCTTGCGTAAATTTGATATTTTTGGTTTCGATCGCTAGCGTGCTAATGGTCTAGCTCGATTAATCAGTGGCCTCCTATTCCCGGACAGTCGCAAATTTGAAGTTTCAATGGGGAAATAGGGCAAATGGTCGAGTTCCGTTCAGGTCTCCTCTCTTGACGCCAGTTAGAGACTCTATTATATTCCTCTGCTTTCTAAATTTGAACCCTTGGGCAAAGTAAGCTTCTTGTGGGCTTACGTGAGCCCGTCCAAATATACAATTATAAAATAAAACATGCAATGCTATATCAATGACAAAGATGAATGTACAAGATACCAATAAGCACGTAATTAGTGGCGGCCATGGCACCATGCAACATACTCTTACTGTATAAGATTCGTTCCCACAAGCCATGTCTTGTTCAATTTGAGGTGCAGTCAAGTAATTTAAACACCGAAATCTTGCAAAACGCACGTAACGGGCCGGAACGGTCCTGTTACATACATACCTGTAGGTATCTATCACAGGTAAACAGACCGGTGCATGGAGTGAGATGGTGGTGGAGAACCACCAGGGGGTGTAGCCCCTAGGGTTTTGATTTTTCTTGGAGGGTGGGCTGACTTTACGGGAAACCAACTCCCGTCCCATATCCACCTGTGGGCATGTGTGCCTGGCCTGTGTCTGCCTAGTTTACTGCATTCATGGCTTTCATACAAATCCCATGGCTCTATTCAGTACCGCGCCTATTTATTTTAAATTTACCATCGGGCAAAAGTTTCTGATGCGGTGAAGGAAGCAAGTTATGCTTACGCTAAGATTACAAATTTAGTTGATGCTTGAAAGGTATAGTTACACCATTTCTACCATATAGATCATACGCATGAAATGTAAAGGCTGTTTAAATGGATGCAAATAATGGTCACGGGCCTGATATTTTGTGGCATAACGGTTTTCTAACTATTTTCCATTCAAAAATACTGAAATAGTTTTTTTTTATTTTTTCCGGGAAGGGGGTAGGAAAAAAAGGAAAAAACCGAAAAAAACATTTTTTATGTTGGGTTTTTCCGGTGCCCAACCATGCCTGCATATACTACGCCGATGTCATGGTACAGGCGGCGCTTGTTGTGGTTGTGATTCCTGCGATGCTGGTTGCACCGAACGCCAAGAGCTGTTTTGGTTTTATAGTCTTTAGTTTTACTGTTCCAGCTTATTTTTCATTCGGCGTTATCGGTGGCGTGACCATCATCATCTTAGTCGGTTGTACTTCTAGCTGTTGCGACTGATTACGAGGCATCGGTTTAACTACCAGCGCCAGTCCATGTGTCTCATGACCCGCCAGTGTACTGCGCGACGTTATTTGTTGTCGTTCCTCCGGCTTTGAATGTTGTTGCACCGGTCGTTTACGGATAGGTTGTTTTTTATTTGCGAACTCTTTTCATTTGGCAATCTTTGTTCAAATGGTATATTTTATGACACATTTTGTTTTGTTTTTACTTCTTCTAGATATTCTGTTTCCATAGATTCTGTTTTTATTAGTGTCGTCAGCTCCTGCGACAGTATTTTAACTCCCCGCACCAGGGCAACTGCTTCACTCACATTCGGTCTTTGTACTTTATTGCTAGTACTATTATTTTCAGTTTCCATTTGCTGTTCTTGATTAGTGACCGATTATGCGATTTTCGTCATTTTTATTGTACTATAGCATATATGCCGGCGGGGGGGGGGGTAGGGGGTAACGGGGGTCCCGAAAAGCCCGGGGGATGGGTTGGGGTACGCAGAACCCCCACCCCCCAGCCCCTCCCCCCGAATGGGGCTTGGCGGCGCAACGAGTTTCGAAGTGGTTCCTTTAATGCAAAAACACGCGCAAACTCATATACGAAAGTCAAATTGTGCGCATTAACACATTTAAAAAAACAGGACTGCCTTTAAACGTATGGTACAACAACAAAACCATTTAAGCCGAAAGATATAAAACATACGTACAAGAAGCGCAATATTAATTAATATATAACAATATTTTGCATTTTCCAAATATCAGCAAACACTCCTCAAATGATAATAAGCTAGATATTTACAATTCGACCGAAAAACAGAGGCAGCTAGCGCTCAAAAGCCTATAAAATCAATGATATGCGTGGTATATATGTACTATATAAATATATATGTTTAGTCTAGTGTAAATACACAAATACATAATGTGGCTATGACTAATAGGATTATTGCGTCTCGACGAGTTTTGAGGACGGACCCTAGTGCAAAAACTGACCTCATAGGGGAAAAATATGGCTGCGAAGACCAAAAAAAGGTCCTTACGACCGACCCCCCTAGAAAAATTTGGCCGGCCAGGGGGGTTACCCCCCTGGGGTGGCCGCGACCGCCCCCCTTCCGTTGGGGGATGTACCCCCCTGGCATGACCGACCGCCGGAGTGTATGTAATATAGTATTTGTGACCATTGCGGGCTGAGATACTAGTGTATTTGATACCTCAGTATCTATCTGCCGGTTCCTCAATATAAGTTTTTTACATTCTCTAATAATTTTTAATTTTTTTATGATTTCGTCGCGTTCCGCATGTTACAATTTTGGTAACCTCATCAATTTTCCATACTCTCATACTTTATAACGTTTGTATCGGTAATCGATATGACTGGGGCTTTCGCGGTAGTGGTTGTGGTCGCGGATGGTAATATGGCACCGGTTGAACGTAAAGATTTTAGGTGTTGCACCGGTTGATAGTATCACATTGCATTGTAATCTTGCGCATATTTCCGTATGACATTGCATACGGTTGTTGGGGTTGCGTTACTCGACGTAGTTGCCGAATCAGTGATTCATATGCCCAGAAAACTTGTCCAGCCGTCATCGTTGGCCGTTGGTATTACGACAATCCTTATGGTCGAATCGAAACCTGTGCTGTAATCCGCGATCTGGAGCTCCTGTGCTTGTTGTCGTAGGGTCACCGATAAATCTCTGTAACGGCTTGGCTAATGATCATAAAGCTAACAACCGTAACGACTACTTCTAATAGGCACTCAAGTTGATTGACCATGCGGAGATGCAAACCCTAGTAGTCCGGACATAACGGGGGCTCCCGCCGTGGATTTTTTCGAACTATTGCATCCGCAGGCGTTCCAAGCACCTGGTAGGTATGGGTATGACACATCTGTTCTGATTCCCCTAGATCTCGCCTATACAACAGTGTTCGAACTGGCTGTCGGTTGCCTCCGGAAGTCAACCTAGGTGGTTTGAATTCATACCTGGACGGGACCCTCACTCTAACGGAGGTGATGGCTAGCACAAATTACGAATCCGGTCCTAGCAACACAATCCGTTCGCACTCAGGCGCACCGTGAATGACCAAAGGTTCTAGCTTACCAGCTGTAGTGTAGAGTATAGCGCGAGAACCTTTCTTAAATTCATATATATATGGTTGATGTTGTCGATCTACTCGTGTCGATATTGAGCTTATTTCAATTCCGACGATGCTTGCAACTGCTCTCCCATAGCTATTTGTCAGGCGTATACTAACTCGGTCGACAGTTTGCCCATTCCGTGGAGATTCAGACAGGTTGTAGCGCTCGCGAAAATAATTCCATTAGGTTAGCCGCTTGTCCGACTAAAATTGCTTCGTCCTGGTAATCCATAGGTCGTTTGTCTGCCCCATGGTTCCTTCTATATCGTTGCTCTCCTCATCTGATTGTTGCTCTATTGCTTCAACTAGGTCACAGGTCTTCTCAAATTCGGTCCTTTCTCTGGGTACCACGGGCAAAATGTAACGATTTATGGCCTCGGGAACAAGTTGCCTCATGTGAAGCTGGGGGACGTATTAAGTCGTGAACCCCAAACACGACGGGCCGAAGCCCTTAACTTCGCTTCACATGAGAGCATTTCTCTGTTACCACTCTCGATATTGCCTTGTCCCATGCTTAGCAACTGCTATACGTGATGAACTACCTTGGGAACCATTCTGGTGGGAAAATATATATATATCTTGCGTCATCTGTTTGTCATGTGTGTAATGTGTATGTGACGTGTATTTTGTTTACTGCATATATACATTTCGTGTGTTAACGCCTGTATAATTCGTGTATGAGTTTTTACACCTGTGAAATTGTTTGTTGTATGTAATACGTGCGAGTCGTATACAATGTGTGTAATTCTGTATAGGTGAAGAAAATGTGTGTAATCGGTTGTTTGGTTCATTATGTGTAAATCGTGTGTGATATGTGTAATTGCTTGAAATTGCAATAGTTTTGAGATCAAATTTTCTCACCACATTAAAATAAAACTTTTAAGAACTATATAAATCATGCTAAAGTGGACAGGGGGGATGGTTTAGGCATAGGCGGATTTTGACGCCAAATGCCATAGGTCACTATGTGGATTATACATACCAAATTTGGCATCATTTGGCCCACCCGTTAAGGAGTTACGGACCTCATCCCCCTCGGTCATTTCTGGCAATAAGGGATTTTCATAAATACGTGAAATTATAACTTTGGGAGAGTTTAAAATAATATAAAATCGTAAAATTTGTGTGCCAGGGCTATAGTTTAGGTACCTATCGGATTTGAGTGTAGCCACTGGGTGCCTTAACTATTACACTTACATTAGCGGAAATGTAAGTGTATTTCTGCTGGATTTTCACAAAAATTGTTTTGAGTTAGGGATTCCGAGAATTTCATAAAAAGAATCTCTCTAACGCAAAAATTAAAACTTATGTTAGAGAGCAAATTTCACAATTCCGAGAATTCATAACCCGGTTGGCAACCGTTATATTAAAATCTAATGGTTTAGAGAGGTTTAAGAACCAGGTTTTTAATCGGGTTCCTAGAATTAGGGTGTTTAAAGATTATTTAAAGGGTTGCATTGTGAGATTAGGGCCTCAGTTTGCGTGTACAATCGGTGAACGAAGTGTTGCTATTCGGTGTATTCGTGCAATCGGAGAAATTTATCGTGTATCTTGTATATTCTGATTTTAACGTAAGTGAATGTATGTTTACTTGTTGGTGTGTACGTTATATCTCATATTGGGTGTAGTAAATAGTTGACTATAATAAATTTCGAATACCTATTCGCTTATAGATCTCCGACACCTTGTGGTTTTAGGCTGTGTCAACTGTGCAACCCCTAAGATCCTTGTCATACTCAGCCTAAGTTAGGACTCACGCGGGCTACATTTTGGTGCCGCAAGCCTGGACCAAACGAATTAAAACTGGATAGTCAGAATTCGGAGGCTTTTATTGACAAAGTTTATCGAAGATATACAGGTGGCCCCCGCGAGTCAAAAATACGACAGAGTAGATTCATTCCCATAGAAATGCCGGGAGGTATTGAGAGGACACCATGTGGATCCCAAACCGAGAATCGTATCATGGAAAATCGTTATGGATACCGAGCGGTTGAGATTAAAAATATTCCGTTATATAGTGGAAACTTTGGGGATGATTTTGAAGAGTGGCTCGGCACATTTGAGAGAATAGCTCTGGCGAATGAGTGGAGTCATCCAGAAATGGCACGGCTGCTGCCTGCGTATTTACGGGATGAAGCTGCGCGAAAGTGGGAAGCTCTTCCTCCTGGGATTCAAAAAAATTATGAGCTCGTTCGAGCATCACTTAAAGAATTTCTGATATCTAAGGAAACGGCCAACCAATATAGCATTCAGTTACGCACCAGGAGCCAAGGACCTAAAGAGCCAGTGGAAATCTATGCTAGAGACATAGAACGCTTAGTGAGAAAAGCTTACCCAACTATAGACGCTGACAGTAGGGAAAGGATAGCAATGGATAACTTCCTGAACGGACTTAGTAGTTCCATTAAAAGATTTGTCATGACATCAAATCCCACTTCCATGCAGGCAGCCATTTCTAGAGCATGCGAACAAGAATGTTATGAGAGGATGGATCAACCTTGCCATTCAAATAACTCTAGAATGGAAGCTATGTTTATGGATGCTAAGAAAATTGAGTCTCCTAATGTTTTGGAAAGAAAAATGGATGATATGCTAAGGGTAAATAGAGAATTGCTACAAGCTGTAGTCAGTCTTAAGGACAACAACAATAATAATTTTCGCAATAATAATTTTGATCAAAGTCGGAGTAGGATGACTAATGATGGACGCAAAATTTGTGATTTTTGCAAAAGGCCAGGTCATATAAAGTTCAATTGTTTACAAAGGCGCCAAAGTTTCCCACAAAATAGACCTCCCCAAAATATAAACAGATGGGCTCCCAATAGGCCACCCCAACCTTTTTGGCAATCGCCAAATTTACAAAATAGTAATACACAAAGACTGATGTCTAACGTATGGAGGGCTCCTACAGCTCAATCTAATCAATGCTGGGGCACAGCGGGATTACCGCTTGAGCCTAACGATGTTCGGCAAATGTCAACGCAGCAAGGGAATAGGGAACAAGTCGATGAATGGAAGGCTGAAGTATCACGACTACGGGAACAAAATGAGAGGTTAGCTAACCGAATTATTGAAAACGATGCAACGTCTAAAGGTTCACACTCAGTAATGATGTGCCATTTCCAAGATTCTAATGTACATAATCCTAAAGATCAGATGGTGGTCGTGATGACCTACTCTGCTAACAATTTTAATCAACGCAAGTTTAATATATCAGATAGGAACCCGGGAAAGGATTCGTTCCACGGTGGGTCATTTGGGTTTACTGTGCCATATCAAAAACCTTGTACTCGGCAAGGTGGTGTGTGTTGGGAGAATACATTGGTAGCCAGATACATTCCAGAAATTAAGTTTCCTACGAACATGCTTCAAAGTACGTATCGTGGAATAATAAAGTTAATTTTCTCTTATAGAAATATGGCAACCAATCACATGTCCGTAATACCAACAAGAGACAATCAGGAGATTGGCGCAACGGGAGGCGGTATACCCCCTGGGCCAACATGGGCTCCTCGAAGAGCATATCCGGAGCGTAGGAGCCTATGCCCGGGAGAAAAGCATAGGGCTATCGTCGAAGCGGCCGGAGATCCCAAGCAAATCTGGGTATCCTTAACACGGGAGAAGTGCTTTATGGACATTATCAATGCACGTCTGCCGTTGGTTGATGAGCTCGTTACTCTACGGGAAAATGAGATCTGGATAAAAAAACGAGTTATCGTTGTAATAGCAGGCCAGGCACTGCGGGGTGAAGTAATGACTATCCCAGCCCGATGTCAATATAACGTTTGGTTGGTTGATGTTGGGAGGGGTAATAACTGTGATATAACCGAGGTCTTTGAGATGCCTCGGGACCCTGTGCTGGTAAATACCCCGCCGCAATGCTTTCGGGTGGAACTTAACAATTTGATGCCACCAAATGGACGAACAAAATACGGCAGTTGCTCATTCGGATTTCTCCAGCGCCTCGTCAACCAGGAAGTCCTGTTACACTTCGTACAACGTGGTGTGGGGGGCAGCTACACGGTCGATATGACGGTGGGCTTGCGTTTTGGAGTAACTGAAATGTTCGTCGCCCAGGGGTTGGGTCAATTCGACAACGCAGACTATGCCATTCCGCGGCGAGTAAAGTTGGCAGATATCCTGGCCGCTGATGATGTGGAGGTACTACGGCAAACGCGGAAGGGTATGACTGACTACCATTGCTTATCATGCTATTCTTCTGATATTATTGTGCTGGTAGATGCTTGGCTCGAAGAGGAAATTGGGATACCGCAAGCAGGGTCATGCCAAGAATGTGGCCATGAATGGTACCATCTACCGGCAGCAAATACTAGGGCGCCTATGCTTCAAGCGTCGGAATTAGTTGCCAAGGAAATAGACGAAGAACGGCCTACCCGGGCTCAAATGCGTGGTATTGAGGAGATGTTACCGGAACCGGTTGTGAAGGTAAGAGGAGAAGTAAGGTTGAATCGCAATGATGAAAGGACCATAAAAGTTATAGGGAGAGAGATCTGTTTGGATGATGTGCATCAGAATGTGTGTAATATATATAGTCGGAAACTGTGCTCTTTTATTTCAGGTGTAGGGCCTCTTAGAAAGACATGTTTTTCAGAAAAAGCCGGCGGCGTTATGGGATTCTTCGGTGGGCACAACCCATTGTCAAATCACTATTTAGTTAACTTGGAAATAGACGGTAAGCAATTTAATTGTACTGAACAATACTATTTATGGTGTCAATGCTGTTTTGCTGGGGATTTTGAGGCAGCGGAAGCGGTGAGTGTTGAGTCAAATCCTAGAAAACAAAAGTCTATAGTAAGGTTTGCACGCGTTGTTTATAACAATAGAAACGTGTGGTTAAACTCAGGAATGGCTTTTTCTATGATGCTTAAAGCAAATATGATAAAGTTTCGGAGCTCGTGTATCTTACGTAAATTTTTACTAGATACGGGCCACGAATATTTAGCTGAAGCCAGCCGTGACATGGTATGGGGGTGTGGACTGCCTGTTACCGACCGAAACATTTGGAATGCTAGAAAGCATCCTGGAAAAAATTGGTTAGGAAAAATTTTAATGACCTTGCGGTCCGAATTACGTTCCTCAGAATTCAATAACTGCTACTGTCAACTTGTCAACAGTGTAATCAGCGGTACTGGTACGGGCAATTTCTGTGTTTATACTGGCAAAAGTATTTTGAAGGATAAAAGTTTAAACAAGATCCCTCTTATTCTAGGTAAACTCTTCGGTAAAATCCCGGTTGAAATACTGTGTGATACTGGATGTAACATAAGCATTTTAAAGTTTCAGACTGCTTCACGGTTAGACAATTTTGAGTCCACTTGGACGCCTGGTAGTGGAAAACAGGTGGCAAAGACGGTGAGCGGCCAGGGCTTGGACCTTATTGGCACATTGGATATAAAGGTACAAATTGGATCCGAGCGGTATGTTCAGTTGGTATACCTAAGTAATGACATTCCTTATGACATTATCTTGGGAATAGATTTCATGATCAAATACAATTGCATATTAAAAGTAGCCCATGGGGAGTGTATTTTGGGAGATCAAACTATTAAGATGTGGGACTCCAAATCTAGCGAAGGGAAGCGAGTAGCAAATGTTAATGGCGAAAGTTTCCAAAATATCCCCGAAAATAACCCTAGCTCATGTACGGTGACACCAAAATCAAATATCGAAGATAATATCATAATCCCCAATCTATCCTTAGAGGATTCTGATTTAACCGGGAATCAAAAAGAGGAAATGTCCCAATTTTTAAATTCTTGGAGTGACGTATTCTCTTTTTCCGATTATGATTTGGGTAGACTAAAATTTGTTAAACATTCTATTAATTGTGGGGATAGCCCACCAATATATCAGAGACCCTATAGAATTCCACAAGCGGCTAAAGAAGATGTAAAAACGCAACTAGAGAACATGGAAAAATATAACATAATCAGACACTCGGCGTCTCCTTGGGCTTTTCCTGTTGTTATAGTTCGTAAAAGGGACGGTTCAAACAGATTCTGTGTTGACTATAAGAAATTAAACGCTGTTACTAAATCTGATGTGTTCCCCATTCCGCGAATCGAGGATTGCCTAGACAGACTCGGTGGTGCTAAGTATTTCTCCAGTTTGGACCTGACTAGCGGCTACTGGCAAATGGAGTTGGAAGAAAACGATAAAGAAAAGACGGCCTTTATAACCGATAGCGGGCTTTTTGAGTTTAACGTCATGCCCTTTGGACTGAAATGTGCGCCTAGTTCTTTTATGCGAGCCATAAAATTTTTACTGGCTGGACTTGAGGAGAAAGTTTTATCCTATATCGATGACATACTAATATTTTCTCCGACATTTGACAGACATATTAAGGATTTATCTGACGTATTCGAAAGACTTCTAGAAGGGAACATGAAACTTAAACCTAAAAAGTGTAGCTTCGGCCGAGCTAAAGTAAAGTTCTTAGGACACGTTGTGTCTGGACATGGGATTGAACCTGACCCGGATAAGGTTAAAGCTGTTCAAGAGTACCCAGTGCCAAAGACCTTGAAACAAGTAAGAGGCTTCCTAGGACTAGCATCGTATTATCGAAAGTTTATAAAAAATTTCGCATCTAGGGCGTCTGCATTAAATAATCTTTTAAAAAAAAGTACTGTATTCGTTTGGACCCCTGAGTGTCAACATGCTTTCGAGGATTTAAAAACCGAGCTTATTCAGGAACCGATTTTAATAAGTCCTAATTTTGAAAAACAATTTATTTTGATAACAGATGCGTGCAACGAAGGTCTTGGGGCTGTATTGTCGCAAGACTATGACGGACTAGAACATGTGGTGGCGTATGCCTCCAGAACGTTGGTCCCTGCCGAAAGAAACTATGCCATAACGGAAAAAGAAGGCCTTGGAGTAGTCTGGGCTATTAAATACTTTCGACACTACCTGCTCGGTAGAAAATTTAAAGTAGTGACCGATCACTCAGCCTTAAAATGGTTAATGAATTTCTCTGAAGGAAACGGCAGGCTCCTAAGATGGTCATTACTTTTATCTGAATTTGATTTCGAAGTGCAACATCGACCCGGAAAATTCCATGCGAATAGTGATGCACTATCCCGGAGTCCCATGCTGTTCTGCTCTGACAGTATCCAGGAAGACGAAGATGATGATCAATTATGTTTTCCCCGGGTTGAAAATATAAGTTGTGTAACAGTACTTAATACTTCAGATGCGTGTGAAAGTCCTCCAACAAGTAATCAAGATTCCTGGGACATGGAGAAGAATATGCGTAATTTGCAGCAATGTGATCCTGAATTACGAACGATTATTGATTATTTGCAGAATGTCATCAAAGATGGTGGTAAGGAAGAAAATGATCACAGGTATGAAGATTTTATAATTCTTAACGGACTGCTGCACCATGTTTGGAATGAAAAGAGGTCTAATCGTAGAAACAAGGTTTGTTACCAAATAGTGGTTCCTAAAATCCTACGTCCCGAGGTTATGGAATCTTTTCATGATGACCTACTTGGAGGTGGACATCTGGGATTTGACCGAACATTTGCAAAAGTTCGAGAACGGTTTTACTGGAATTCCATGTATAATGACATCAAAACTTGGTGTTATTCGTGTGTATTTTGTGCTACCAAAAAGGGCCCGGGGAAGAAGGTTAAAGTACCACTCCATTCGATACCCGTTACCTCAAAACCTTTTGATATTTTGGCAGTGGATTGTGTGGGTCCCCTAAAACTAACAGAACAAGGAAATAAACACATAGTCGTGTTTACTGAGTACTTAACCAAGTGGGTCGACGCTTTCGCAGTTCCAGATATAACAAGCGAGACTATAGCTAGACTAGTGGTTGAGGAGATTATGTGTCGGTATGGGGCTCCATCCAAATTATTATCTGACCGTGGTTCTAACTTTATGAGTGAACTAATCCGATGGATATGTCATTTTACCGACACTAGGAAACTAAATACTTCTCCCTACAGACCTTCCACAGATGGTCAGTGTGAGCGGTTAAACAAAACATTGATTACAATGCTTTCACAATACGTTAATACCGCGCACACAGATTGGGACAAGTATTTGAATTTCGTATTATTTGCTTACCGTACCGCTACACATGAATCCACTAAAGAGACACCGTTCTTTCTACTTTATGGCCGTGATCCCCGCTTTGGTATTGAAATAGGATTAGGATCTTATAATTTTCTGCAAATCGACACGCTGGAAGGTTATCGTGAAACCCTCGTATCTGGTTTTGAATTGGCTCGAAAACTAGCTGCCGAAAATATAACCCGGGCTCAGCGTAAACAACAAGAATACTATAACAAAACCGCTACTGATCATAAGCTTCAGTTGGGTCAACGAGTATGGTATTACTGCCCTGCCATCAAAAAGGGAAAAACTCCCAAATTGTGCCATCTCTGGCATGGTCCCTACCGTGTCATTGAATTCACCAGCGATGTAAATGTTCGCATAAGGCCGTGTAAAGGGGTTAAACCTGATAAAATTGTCCATATAAATTTTTGTAAACCCTGCTTCGGTGATGTAAAGCCTACCCATACTTTAGGAAATGGAAATGGCACAGAATTGGATGAGTGTGACTTAAATCTTGACAATTCAGCGCGAGAGATAGATAGTGTCGAAAAAGTAGTGAATGAAGACATACCAGACCTGCTGAATGATGAATGTACTATTTTAGGACGACACTCAAAAGAAAGTCAAGGACCCTCATTGAATTATAAAGCGTTACCCTCGGACGATGAATTTTCAAATGAGGGGCCGGGAAACGAACGTGGAGTCGGTACAGTTTGGGAAAGTCGTTTACGAAAAAAGTAACATAAATTTTTCCTTGGGCATGAGGTCTGCGCATGGTAAGTATTCTATATTTTATTTTATTATAATTTTTGGCATAATCATTACTAAAATCCATGGTCAACCACAACATCCAAATTCTGTAGTGAAAGTGAACAAACACTTTTCAGTGGTTTTCAAAAAGGAGGGAGTCTTGGACAATGCTCAGGATTTTGTAGAGCACCATATAGTTATCCCCTTAAAACTCAGTATCCAAGATCCAAACTTATCACCCTCGTGTTTCAATGTGGGTCATCAAAATACTTCCAAACCTTTAGGTTTTCTCTTAAGACAATTCTGTGACATGTCAGTAGACATGAATAAGGCTTTCATTTCCACTTATAGCAGGGCTAAAAATAAATTGGAAATACTTGGTAAAAATTTGAAATTTTTAACAAAATCACATAAAAACCGTCATCGAAATAAAAGAGGCATTTTAAGTGGATTGGCCTGTCTTATAGAGTCTATTTTTGGAGGCTGTAATCTGGGAGCAGGTGCTGATGCCTCCAAAGTTAGAAGAGCCCTTAACTCATTAAATAATAGAGTAACAGGTATATCATCTGAGGTTGTTAGGATAAATGATCGGTTAATCTCCATGTCAAAATTAGTGACTAAGGGATTTCAAAATGAAGATAAACGAATTAATGTCATTACAAATTTAACGGATAAGCTTGGGGAAGTACAAGAAGGCTTTAGAAATTCGATTAAATCTTTAGGGTTCGCCCTAAACCAATCAGTCCAATTAAGTTATGTGGAATTAAATTTCAATGCGGACCTGATACGGTGGCTATCTAGTTTTTTCTTGTGGAATGAGCAAATTGAGGGCATCTATGGTCTAATAAACGCCCTAGGTTATTTTGAAAGGGGTTACATTTCGCCTAGTGTTATACCACCCCTAAGCCTTACGGAGACTCTCGTATCACTTAATAACAAGATATCGGAAAGCGGTGCAACCTTGATGTATGACCCAATTGAAATATACAAGTACTATACCATACCACTTGTGAAGGCAGTATATTCGGGGACTGAAAGTTTGATTGTGGTCCTAAGAATACCAATTGCTCGTGAAAACATGGAATTTAATTTATGGGGAATTAAGTATGGTCAGATTGATATGGGGAAGGGTACTTACATGCAAGTTAATCCCAAATATGACCTGCTGGGTGTAAACAATGTTGGTTCTCAGTTTATACTAATGAAGAGAGAGCAGCTCACTAACTGTATTGGATCCAAGTTTCTGCGGTGCCCAACAATGTTTCCCATAATTTCAGAGATTAATAAGGGTTGTGAAATCGAATTATTTATTGAAAAGCCAGGTGTCCCAAAAAACTGTGATGTGGTTATTACGAAGAACAAGGATCCTCTGCAAACCTTTGACCTTACAGGTGGTTTTTGGTTTATGTCAGCTGTATCTTTGGATTGGCGTTTGTTTTGTGATGGGAAAGTTCCTCGGAAAATCAGATCCTGCTCGCAATGTATAATTAGGTTGCCATGCGGTTGTGGAATGACACTTGGTGAAATAACCCTTCCAGTCCGTAGAAACGATTGTGGTTTCATAGTGTATACTAATGAGACTTATAGCTCAGAAAATTTTACTTTTGAGCAATTTGACCCCATGTTATCTGCGAATCAATCTTGGCCAGCATTTAGTCTGATCATGCCTCACCTAGTAAACGTCAGAAAATATTTTGAGGATAGTTTAAGCGCTGATACGGAAAGTATTGTAAATCTGACAAAATTTCGAGAAATGTTGGTCCGAGAAAATAAATCGTTTGTATCTGCAGATACGGCACTACAGAATTACGTAGACAGAAAGATATACCAAATTAAAAATCAGGAATCCACGAGCTGGATCTATGTTATAGTCATAGCTATTGGAGAAATAGTATTATTTTGTCTTGTGTTCTTACAGTTTTTTAGGTCAACCTCTACTGGACCTACAATAGTAATGGATCAATCAGGTAAGTCTGAAAAAGGAACTAATTCCACCAAACTAAATCTAGCTAAATTGATATATCAAAAAGGAGAGATTGACGATACTGGTCTAGAAATGACAAACCTGAGGGGTGATATCATAGAGGAACTTCAGGCTAAAGATGACCATTTCGAGGCTATGAAAAAGCTTAAAAAGACAAAACCCAATGAATGTGTGTCATGTATGTAACATGTATGTGCGCACAGATCTCTCTCTTTCGAAAGTTGTGTTATCGCTATAATAATTGATATACTTACTCTTTTTAGGGCGATTGGGTTGGTATATTTATTTTTTTTCTTCCTTGGTTATATTCAATACTCACGGTGTAAATATTTTGCTTATATTGCAATCGAATATATTTTGTATCATAAAATCTGAATAAATTAAAACTACACCCATCTGGCGGGGTATATATATATATTTTTATCGTCTTTTTAATAGAAAATGGGCTTAGACTGTTAAGATAATTTCTTAAAGTTATTCCACCTTAAGTATCAATTTGTTGTAAAAGGAAATTATCGCAATGTTTAAAGGTTTGGGTTAACTGAGTCAAAAAAATGGGAATATCTATGTCCTAAATATAATAAAATTGCCAGGTAAACAGACAAAAACAGCAAAAAAAAATCTCATGACGATATATCTAATGTATTGTGTGTGAATTCTATCTAAGGTGATATAATTTTATGATACGTGTGATTTCAGCAACAACCAGTTAAATTCTCAAAAAGGATCGATATAGGCCGTCGCATGAAGTTAGCGTTTGGAATCCGACTTGGGACGAGCCGGTATAGTTTGTGACGCGATGAAGTAAGTGTGATTTATGCTAGTAAATGAGGGAAGGTTGTGGTATTAAAAAAAAATTCGAAATATTGAGATATTTGTTAGCCCTGTAATTACGCTCATTTGCCTAAACAATTTTCAATGTTCAATGTTTGTCAGCTGCTGTCATAAGTTCAATTAATGTCCGAAAGGCCAGCATAATACCGCTAAGGCTTATTCAAAAGCAGTTGACAAAAGAAAATCTTAATGTATCCAACAGAAATATTTAATCATGAACTGAACTTTTAGAGGGTTAGGGGATATGGAATTGATAATAGTTCTTTTTCTTTCCTTACCCTTAAAAATTACTATTAACCAATGAGTTGATGTATCAGTAAAATAGGCTTATATTTCGAGTGTAATTATGGCCACATCAGAAATCAAAAGAGGAGTCTGTAGAACGAGGAAAGAAGCGCACAATGATGTTGATTAGATTAAATTTGGCGTTACTTGTACTATAGTGGTTGAGCGTGTCGTATTTAAAAAAATTGTGTAGTCCCACTTCAAAAAAAAAATTTTTTTTAAAGGTTGTGGAGCATTTTATTTTGGCAATTGAGTGTCAAAGGTAAGGCAGACCCAAATTTTACTAATCACATGGTTATAAACATACAACAAAAAAAAAGAAAAAAATAATATGAGATAATTTGTGGAACAATCAGACAAATAGTTTAAAAGAGATTTTTCAAATTTTCTTTCCTAATTTAGGTGATTAGTCCTGCTGGTCCTAGGGGGGTGACTATACTCATTTTGTTTCTCGAAATACTACTGCTGCTTGTTGGGAACCTGAGAACAGCGCTTTCAAAATTTACTAACGGTGTTCTCCAGACACTTGAAAAACAAGTGTCTCCTGCCGCCCGCACTGTGCCAGCAACCGGGGGAACCCCTACACCGTAGGGCGCGTTCCAGTCTGAGTGAGTTTCTCTTTGTTTGCTCAGTCAGACCGACCCAGCACTGACCAGTAGAGGCAGTACGACAGGGGCTGGGAACAAGCAGGATTGGTCGGGTGGACATATGGGAGACCTTATATTGTTTTCGTGCTTTTGTTGGACCCTCAGTAAAAAAAATCCAAAACCTTAGACTTTATGTTCTGCTATCGTGCCCTTTAAATATGTGTTCTTTATACACAATACCGTCTGTCTTCGGCTAGGCTCCGGATTAGTGGCCATCTAGCCGCGTGTATGCAATGCATCTTGTGCTCAATAGGGTAAAAAAATAGATTTTAAAAATACCCAGGGAATCTCTCAAACCTGTACCTATTTTCGTGAAAACTAAGTATGTTGTACTTTATAACAAATGGTTTGCGAACTGGGCTCCGGTTTAGTGGCCATCCAGTTCGACTTTGCTTGGGTGTATATGTTCCTCAAGGGTAGTATCCCGCGTAAGGGGGGTAAAATATATATATTTTTCTCGTATGAGCCCTAAAATATGTTGTTTTACAAATCACATTTGTGTATGTAAATTCAGTGTTTTGTGCCTCTGCACTATAGTGTTAAGTTTTCTATCTCATTTTAAAAGCTCAACTCAATAACCCAACGGAAAGTTTTTTAACAATGCCTAAAAGATTACAAACCCAACGGTCCTATTTTTTTTCTCTCTTATCTGAGTTCCCTAGGTGACCCACAGGGAGAATTTATGTCCCTGTGATACTTTTTTTTCTTTTTTTTCTTCCTTTAAAATAAGAAGACGGCCGGGGGGGGGGGGTCCCCCTCCTCTTGTGCTATGGTTACAGACACACAGGGGGGGCGCTGTCCCCCTGCGCCCCTCTATTTTTTTTATATTTTTTTCTTTTTTCTTTTCATGGCTTTGTCATTTTATGTTATAACGCAATTCCTAACTTAGTACAAAAAAAAATTTTCATGCAAAATTTTACGTCAATTTGCCATTTTAATTAAGTTATTCAAGTAGGTGTCTGTTAACCCTGGTGTTGTAACGTAATAGTATTTAAACCGTGGTACGTAAAGACTCATGTCAAATTCCTCGGTTTTCAAAGTAATGTTTCAGAATGGTAAATCAACTGTTTCAAAATTTAGTGACTCGAAATTATACATATCGCTGTGCACTTATGGATTGACCTTTATTGGAGCTGATTTGATGGAACCGCTGATATTAAACAGTACTTCGTATTCGACTTATAGAGATTAATTCATTATGGGATATTAACAAGTCCGGGGATGTTGGTATTAAAAATTGAGTTAAAAAAATAATAATAAACAAATCGTTAAAAAAAAATTCACACCTATCTAGTATTAGCATAAATGAAGATTGAACATCATAAAAGATTTGAAGACGCATATAGGGGACATGATTGGGAAATGCATATATATTCTAATAAATGTTCATAATTGTATGTTTGTAATTTATGAGGTAAAACATAAGATCCCACAATATAACACGGTATTATTGGGACTCAAAAAAAGGAGACTACTAATGGGTTAGCAAGACTTTTATTAGAGTGCAATTAGTAATTTTTGGGTAACTTTAACGATAATTTGGATAATGCTGTTTGAACTGTTTTAATATTGAACGTGAAATACATATATTTATTTTAGGGATAATGTAACGGGAAAATATCCAGATGAAGAAAAAAAAACAAGAAAAACAATAATAATATATAACATATGTAAAAAATAGTTTTATGATGTATTAACCTCTTGAAATAAAAAGTTTTTTTAATACAATTAATTACCAACAGTTAATTCAATTAACGAACATATAAAAGTATTGTTTTTTTAGAGATCCATGTAAATGCTCAAAAAAATTTTTTTTTAAAAGTAATTCCTGGTCTGCGTAAATTACTAGTGGATTTTTAATTATCAAACAGACTATAAAAAAAATACACCATCCTAATTTACGTCATTCAAAAACATTCTATGCATAAGCTTTTTGACTATCTACCCTCAATCTATTACAGATGGTGGACCTCCAATCCTATGAGAAATTAAATAATGTTGCCAATACTAGTGAACCTACAAAAAAATAAATAAAAGACGAACTATTTGGGTTTTTAAAATTCGTATTAAAACAACAAAATATAATAATAAGATTTATTGCAACTAAGAATTGAACAATATAAAATATTGAAGCAATTTTTTTAACACGCAATTTAATATTTCATAGTCCTGCAGCATCAAACTGCAAAACAAAGAAAAAAAAGAGATTACGCTATTGTTGTAGGGATAAAACAAGCTAAAGCGAAGCTTTTAGTTAGAACAATCATATTGCGATATTATTTCTACGTTTATCTCGCTGCACATCAATATGTGCACATAAAGTGCTAAGCTACAAGCAAAACAATTTTGTATACATAATATATATTTGATAATTTATCTTAATTTTACGGTGTAATGCGACAGGTCTAATCTTTGTATGGGACGTTATCATACAACGGAAGCCTTTTGTAGCGGATACGACATTCGACGTGATGCATTTTATTACAGAAGGTATAGATTTGGCTTCTCCACACTGGTGGGTAAGGCCCCACATGTATTTCGACCTCTCCGCGGGTTCTCAGTTATATTTTGTATTTTGATCTACCCGGTCCATGTCCCGTATGCCCCAGGTACCTTGCTTGCTGCCCGACAAAAAAATTATCAAACTATTCTTTGATTTGGTAAAGTAAGTGAAATTTTCCTATTTAGACTAAAAACCAGCAAACATTTCCGCATGGAGCTAATTACCACTAAATTTTATTCCTTATCTAGGTATGCTTAATTGTACAGTCACGAAATTGCGCATATTTGACGTTTTTAGCAGCGCCGCAGTAATTTTGGCTCTCGGTTTCATTGAGGAAATGACTTCCCCCGTTTCGAACTCCGCAAGGCAACAAGTATAATTTTGGTACTTTGGGGAAGCCATTAGGTTAGGAGTATATAGACGAAGTTTTAAAATCACACTGGTGATTTCTTTATATACTACATATATGTCGTGGTTTACATTCTATTAAAAACACTAAACCTAGTGATTTATCCTCGTGCCCTATGCTACAATAGCGAAAATTCTACGCTAATCATTATATATATAACGTTGAATTAAATTTTTAGTATTGATCCTGTCCTATTTTAACCTACGCTTGAGCTAAAATTGACTGAATTTGGGTCAACCTTAACTTAATTTGATACAAAACTTGACTCAAACTGCGTCCAAGTTCAACTCATTGTTAGAGTTATAAAGTGGACCGACTATTGAGTAAAAAAAATCGAGTCAAATTGAATCAATTTCGTTTGGGCCTTATACTTTTTTCGCTTAAAAATTGCTGGAGCAATATTTGTTTATAATATTGGAAGCTGTGACGCTAAAATCGAAATACTTCCAAGAAAAACATTGTTGCATAAACTCTTTTTGGTAAAAATTTTGGTGCTTCAAAAAAAATATTGTGAGCCATCGGTCTAAATCTAAAGCAGTTAAACCGAGCAATACAGCTATACATTAACATGTGCGTATGTCGAGGTGAGCATAAACACGCTAAAGGTGAGCCGACATCAAATTTCCAGCAAGCCGAAAACCATTGCAACATACCTTATGTGTGTTAATTGTATGAATGTTGATAGGTATATGTTGGGTATTGATTATTTCATGTCCTTGTATGTGTATTTGTAAATATGTATATTTTTGTGTATTTCATGAAAATGTGCTGTGGATTGTTTTTGAAACGTGTATTGCGTGGAGTTGGAAAACGGAGCCAGTATGGTCAAAAGTTGAAATACCTGGGGATGTGTGTGCGAGCGATGGATGAACGTGACTCATGACATGTACGCTGCGTGGTCATTATGCACATATGGTTGTTGGCGTAATGGGTCGTTTCCTCCAGGTCGCTCCCCCAGTCACTAGGAAATGGGCCGGTATCTACACCATACTATATTCCAATATTCCGATATTGAAATCTTCGCGGTGGATTGTTCAATTATTGCGGGTGACGTGCCCTTGGATAGCTACTCGGTTGGTGTGAGCCTTTATAACGAACAATTAGCGCGAAAAGGGAGTTACCTAGTGCAGTATGGTGGTGGTTGATAGTGCGGTGGTTGATTGGTTCAGACGTGATGAACTATAGACAATGGTTACAAAATAATGACGTTAAAAGAAAACTCTGACTGGTATTAATAATTGCCGGGTAATTGATGATAACTTTGATTAATGTGTTATTGATTGAATTTGAAGTGAATGGTATTTGTTTCATTGTTGTAGGTAATGTGGATAATTTCGCATTAACATAGTTCAGGAAAATTTGGGGACAAATTTTTGTGTGGCGGAGGGGGTAATGTAACGATTTATGGCCTCGGGAACAAATTGCCTCATGTGAAGCTGGGGGACGTATTAAGTCGTGAACCCCAAACACGACGGGCCGAAGCCCTTAACTTCGCTTCACATGAGAGCATTTCTCTTTTACTGTCTCGATATTGCCTTGTCCCATGCTTAGCAACTGCTATACGTGATGAACTATCGTGGGAATCGTTCTGGTGGGAAAATATATATATCTTGCGTCATCTGTTTGTCATGTGTGTAATGTGTATGTGACGCGTATTTTGTTTATTGCTTATATACATTTCGTGTGTTAACACCTGTATAATTCGTGTATGAGTTTTCACACCTGTGAAATTGTTTGTTGTATGTAATACGTGCGAGTCGTATACAATGCGTGTAATTCTGTATAGGTGATGAAAATGTGTGTAATCGGTTGTTTGGTTCATTATGTGTAAATCGTGTGTAATGTATCTAATTGCCAGGAAATCGCAATAGTTTTTGAGATCAAATTTTCCCAGCAATGTAAAGCAAATCTTTTAAGAACTATATAAATCATGCTAAAGTGGACAGGGGGGATGGTTTGGGCATAGGTGGATTTTGACGCCATATGCCATAGGTCACTATGGAGATAACACATACCAAATTTGGCATCATTTGGCCTACCCGTTAAGAAATTACGGACCTCATCCCCTCGGACATTTCTGGTAATAAGATTTTCATAAATTCGCGAAAATATAACTTTGGGAGAGTTTAAAATAATATAAAATTGTAAAAATTGTGTGCCAGGGCTATAGTTTAGGTTACATATTGGATTTGAGTGTAGCCACTGGCTGCCTTAACTATTACACTTACATTAGCGGAAATGTAAGTGTATTTCTGCTGGATTTTCCAAATTTTGTTTTGAGTTAGGGATTCCGAGAATTTCATAAAAAGGGTCTCTCTAACGCAAAAATTAAAACTTATGTTAGAGAGCGAATTTCACGGTTCCAAGAATTCGTAACCCGGTTGGCAACCGTTATATTAAAATCTAATGGTTTAGAGAGATTTTAAAACCAGGTTTTTAATCGAGTTCCTAGAATTAGGGTGTTGAAAGATTATTTAAAGGTTTGCATCATGAGTTTAGGGCCTCAGTTCGTACAAACAGTGAATCGAGTTAACTAACGTAATTCTCGTTGTCAATCGGTGTATTGTATCGTACAATCTGCTGTTGCTGTGTATCCTGATTTAATGTAAGTATTTTAAAGGGTATTATTAGTATTAATAATTCATACTTGGTGTAATAAAAATTTGGTGAGGTGTTTTGATCAGTCCATGGTACAAACCAAACCCAACGTTACTCGGCATCTGTAAGATTGGGGGACACATTTCGAATACACTTAGGACTCACGCGGGCTACACTCCGCGTGTGAGGATGTCCTCGTACACCATAGGAGCTTCCAGAACACGATCGAATGTAATTC
Organism: Trileptium ribeirensis; assembly: GCA_030248225.1. Lineage (NCBI taxonomy): Eukaryota > Metazoa > Nematoda > Enoplea > Enoplida > Thoracostomopsidae > Trileptium > Trileptium ribeirensis. The sequence goes on along the minus strand of JASANE010024969.1, from coordinate 3,660 downwards.
TGAAAATGTTCTGGAGAAGCAAATCCATAACACCTGCCAGCCTAGCCGAAGGTTTACCTTGACGGCGAGTAGTGTTTAGGCGGACACAATTTTGCTGTCCGCTTTGAACGCCGTAGTTGCTGACCGCCGAAACTGGTCGATAGTTTCTTCTCCTCCTGTCTGAGGTACTTCGGCGATTTTCAACGGATCATTATCCGCAGTATTTGTGGCACCTGTTGAATCGACATCTGCGCCAGGTTCGTTGTCATCTTGAGAAACGTGCCTTGGCTGCAGTTGTTCGAAGTGTCGCCGCCAAGTGTGTCCTCTTGGATAGACACGGACGTTGACAGTAGGGATGCCTTTTCGCTGTGTGACTACAGCGGGCACCCAGCGTGGCTACTTGTCGTGATGGGGTCCAAAGTACAGAGCATAGACCGGATCACCGACTTTATAAGCAGTGTCTACTTTTGAAACAATTTGAAATTGGGATTTGTTAGCTTCTTTGGGTTGCTTACCTTGAGCAGCGTAAACTGGGGACGGAAGCAGAGTGTTGATTTTCGTCCGAATTTGTCCCGAATTGAGTAACTCACTGGGGGATATACACTTGAGTTAGGAGTGCGACGATATTTCATCAGGAACTCTTGCAAGGCTTTTCTCGGAGGAAGACTTGATTTCCGTAAGCTTTCTTGAAAATTTGGACGAGTCGTTCTGCGGATCCATTCGTAGCGGAATGATACGGAGCACCTGTAAGATGAGTAATTCCTCGTTCTTTGCACCGTGCCTGGAATTCTTCCGACATGAATACTGATGCATTGTCCGTGACCAATGTATGAGGATATCCGAAATGAGCAAAGTCCTGTTCCAGGAGATCAATCGTTGCCGTTGCCGTGACTGCCTGAGTTGTATGAATACAGGGATATTTTGAATATGCGTCCGTTAAAACCATCCAATTAGTCCCCAGGAAATTAATAGCGTGATCAAGATGCAAACGGCTCCACGGTTTTTCTGGTAGCATCCATGGATGAATTGCCGGTTTTGGTGGTTTGTTTTGGTGCTCCCCACAGCTGGTGCAAGTGCCGCAGGTTGCTTCGATGCCATCATCAATATTTGGCCAGTAGTTGACAGCCGTACGTGCAAGCTGCTTCATTGCCAAAGTGTCCCAGGTGCAACAATTCCAAGACATCGCGGCGAAGATTGGCAGGGATCACTACTCTGGAGCCAAGTACTAAGCAACCGTTAACAATAGATAGTGAATCAGCCAACTTACGGTAACGTTGCATTTCGGTGCCTTCGTCGTTCTTCTTTGGCGGCCATCCTTGACACGCGTGAATCGAAGCACTACTGAAATGACTGGATCTTTCGCCGATTAGCGGGTCAGTGAATGTTTGTCAGCAGGAGTTACTTTGTTACTGATGTCTTGAATGGCACGTCTTCGTCATAGCTGCATCGTCTTCGCTTTCCTCCATGTCGAACTGGAAATCGTCAGTCGCAGGTAGACGACTCAGGACATCAGCATTTACATGATCCGCTGTTTTCCGGAATTCAATTTGGTAATCAAATTGTCCCAACATGAGAGCCCAACGTGCCAATCTGTTGGCGGCGAGAATCGGTGTTTCTTTTCCGGGCCCAAACATGGCAATAAGTGGTCGATGATCTGTGACCAACGTAAATTTCCTTCCATAAAGGTATTGGTAAAATTTCATTAACCCGAAGATAATAGCCAGTGCTTCCTTCTGAATCTGACTATAGTGCTTCTGGGATTCATTAATAATCTTTGAGACGTTGCAAATTGGCCGCTCGCTTCCATCTGGATAGCGGTGAAGTAATACTGCACCAATTCCAACGTTGGAAGCATCGCAAGCAACTCCTAATGGTATTGATTCGTTATAATGAACCAGCACGTTTTCAGAGGAAAGAAGTTGCTTTAGTCGATCGAATGCAGAACGTTGTTCTGCGTCCCATTTCCAGGGCGTCTTCTTCTTTGTAAGCCGGAACAGTGGTTCGGAAATTGTAGCCAGGTTGGTAGGAAGGAACTTGGCGTAAAACTGTACCGAGCGCAAGAATGCTCTCAGACTCGACACGTCTTGTGGTGCCGGTAATTTGAGGACATCGTCGACCTTTGGTCCTTTGGCGATTCCTTCTTTCGACAGTAAGTGTCCAAGATATTCAACCCACGGTTGTGCAAACTGACATTTTTCCAGTCGGCAGCGGAGTCCTTTATTATCTAGACGCTGAAGTAATCGTCGGAGATTCCGAAGATGATCATTCGCATCTTTGCCACCAACCAAAATGTCATCCAGATAGACTGCAATACCAGGTAGATCTTGTGTAAGCTGATCCATGGTTTGCTGAAAGTAACCTTGAGCGGACTTGGTGGCGAACGGCAGTCGTTTTTGAAGAAGTACACCTTTGTGTGTATTGAGAGCAAGTTTCCTTTGACTTTTTGGGCCTAGTTTGATCTGGTTATACGCATCGGCCAGATCAATCTTTGTAAACCAGTATCCACCTCCTAGTTTACGCATGAGATCCTCCGGAAGGAGTAGAGGGTGTCGATGGTCTTTTAGCTGCCGGTTTATACTGACAGAATAGTCACCACAAACACGCCATGCAGGCTTAGTCTCAGCTACACTGAGTGCCTTGCGAACGGGAACAACTGGCGTGCCGTATTCATTGAAGTGAGTCGGCTCCCAAATTCCTTTAGCAATGCCACTTTCGTACGCTTTCTGCAAATCGGCTTGGATGGCGAAAGGAACCGGCCTTGCTTTGCAGAAAATCGGGTGGGATTGTCGCTTGAATTCGACTTCTAGTTCAAAGTCTTTAAGACAACCCAGTTCTGACTTCCAAAGGTTGGGGAATTGTTCGCAGAGCTCCTTGCATTGGTCTCGTAGCCTAATGTCAGCCTTGAGATAACTAAACACTGCGTTGCAAGAAATTACATTGTCCATTGCCTCATCCACGGAGATTCCCAACTGTTTGGTAGCCTGTCGTCCCAAGAGGTTCAATTTAGGAATGTCGGTTACCGTAAATAAATAGAACGGCACAACCAAACTCTGACCCTGGGCAACGAGTATTCCTAACGAAAGCGCCTTTCACTGGCAAATAGTGTTTGCTGGCGGTCTCATAGCGGCAGCAGGGTTATCTATCTTCGGCCGTCCCAACCTATGCCAGTAGTCAGTGGATATGAAATTACCTGTAGTGGCAGTATCCAGCTCAAGCACGCGCCGTTTGCCATCAATCTCTAGTGGTACTTCAAGCTTTGGCATATTGTCGTGGGATTCCTCGACCGAGTTGATGAATTTTTCATGGAATTTTTGCTTACCTTTGATGTGGAAAGCATCTTTTTGCGGCAGACCTTCTCCAAATGACCCTTGAGATTGCAATGGTTGCACTTAGGCTCTTTGAATCGGCAATCGTTTGTCTTGTGGTTCGGTTGACCGCAGCGGTAGCAGGTTACATTTGTCTTGCCCGAATCACTGAAATTCTCTGAGGATTTTATTGCGTGGGCCTTGTGATGCTGCTTCACCTTATTTACCGGCTTTGGCTTGGGTCCTTAATAGACGCAAAGTCGCACGTTGCACCGTCTTGGCGAATGCGCGCCGCCAGTTTCTGAATTGTTTTTCCGAGTTTGCGCTGCATATCGCTCCAGAACTTGAATCGTTCCCGGACGATGAAACGTTTTGG
>JASANE010024968.1:0-18812 GCA_030248225.1 Trileptium ribeirensis | reverse complement strand
TTTGTCAAACTTTTTATTTTGGACGTTATGTTCTTCCCACTTCTATATCGACCGGACAGTGCTATTTACTATGGATATTATGCAATGTTCGGTTTAGAACACTGTTACTGCACAAATTTGGGAACACAGCGGCAAAGCAACTTGTAAGAAAATCAATGAACATACTTATATTCCAGGCTAATGCCAAGCGACATTTTACAGTTATTTATTCTGAACCAGAAAATCAAACTGATGTTCTATAATTAATTAACAAAATCGGTAAATGTAGATTACAGTCGTGAAACTAATCTCCATTGTTTTGCAAAATGTTGAGTTGAATTGCTGCGACGACTAGTAAATAACTGTTGGTTGCAACTCAATCTCTTTTAATATAAAATACGATTTATCATGACTTAAATTTACAGTCGCCATAATCCCGACGGAATCTTATCATATAACGATAAGCAAAACCTTAATCCCGCTAAATTCCGTCGTACTATAAATTAACATTTCAAATTTTTATAACAAAACAGAAACGAAACGCTGATAATAATGGTTGATGCGTTGTTTTATGTGACACCATAGATTGCGCAACATGGTATATTTATGGATTATAGAACGTCTAAATATATCATACATGCTGATGCTCCGAGGTCGCTAGCAGGGGTAGCCGGAGTATAGAACGTCTAAATACATCATACATGCTGATGCTCCGAGGTCGCTAGCAGGGGGTAGCCGGAGTAAAGAACGTCTAAATATATCATACATGCTGATGCTCCGAGGCCGCTCGCAGGGGGTAGCCGGAGTATAGAACGTCTAAATATATCATACATGCTGATGCTCCGAGGTCGCTAACAGGGGTAGCCGGAGTATAGAACGTCTAAATATATCATACATGCTGATGCTCCGAGGCCGCTCGCAGGGGGTAGCCGGAGTATAGAACGTCTATATATATCATACATGCTGATGCTCCGAGGTGGCTCGCAGGGGTAGCCGGAGTAGGCAAGGAGAAGTCGTCAGATCGGCTGGTGACAAAAAAGTTGACGACTCCTGTAGCAGTCTCATTTTGGCCAATTGCACCCGTATTTCTCAGAATCTTTGTCAATGTCGCCCGGTTTCTGCAAAATGTTTCCGAGCCTCAGGGGTTGGGAGGGGGTGGAGGGGAAGGGTAATATCCTCCGCGGACGGGATGGTCGGGTGGTACATTCAGTTGGAGTAAACCTGGGAGGTCCGATGCCTCAGTAGGGTACACTAAACCCTTATAAACACTTATAAATTGGACCTTATATTTATCAGTCTAATAGGTGATTCAATAGACATAGCTCACAATAGATGGTGGACGTACATAGCTGACTTCAGCAACGGCCAGAAATTGGAGAAAATATTTTTCTGGACAGTCACACTACTATTGTAACATGTGTCTGCTGAACACATACGTCGTATTGGTTTAAGGTTGAACAATTAATGATTTGAATATATTGAACGTATATTGGGAAACACGTTCCACTGGGCTTAATTGTGGTTTAAACTTGTTAGCCGATAGAGATGCTCCTAAAAGCCAACGGTCCCACCCGAGCAGCTAACTCGAATTTACGTGTTTTGAATTGTTGTAAAGTTCTGTCAGTTTCTGAAGTCTCTAAGTAAACTGTGATATTTACTATCTTTTATTCGCATAAATATATATTTATGCTCATATGTTAGTATGGGATTGTTATGGTTTTTAACTATTTCACAAGTATATCTATCAATGGTTCTATATGTTCAATTAATACAGCAAGTACACTATCAACAGTTGGAATTTTATTTCCTAATCTTAAATTCGCTATGAGACCCTTAAGTCAGAAGCAAACGCCACGTCATTACGCCGACTGCAAGGTTACAAGCAAGTAAGTTTTAGTTAACTATTTGCCAGAGTCGTCAGGCATGTTGACTTTTGTCGTACTCCGATTTATACTTGGGGCCAGGTAATCGGAAGAATATCAATGGTGTTATCTCACCGGCTAACAGGGTCGGAGCAGCCACCCCCCATACCCCAAAATGAGGAGGGGGTTGTGGGGAGGAGCACCAACGTCGGGGGGCCATCACCATGGCAAGAAACATCAATTATAATCCGTATGAATAGTTGAATCGTTTTGGATTGGACTCTAACAGGACGCCACCACGACTAAAATCTGAAAGCAGAGGGACTTCCCAGATGACTTCTCAGGAATTTCTGTCATGTTCTGTCAGTAATCTGTGCCTAGAATAGATTACACAGATATTATTCAAACATTCAGTGAACGACACGAGGTCAGACAAAGGCGGTTTCAATGACTGAAGTTAGTTTATTCTGTCAAGATACTGGGTTTGTCGTTGCGTCATTGGTGTTACGAACAGTATGCCCGGTTTCAAAAATGGGTGCCTTCACCGTGGGACTTTGAGGCGGCCACACCCAAAGTTGCTCAGCGGCACTGAGAGCCAATTTCTGCAAAATATATGCTACTATCATTAAATAGATTAAACATCTACTATCATGTATCCAGTTTCTTAGACAGACGTTGTCGGCGTATCTCCTTTCTAAAACGGCGACTTAGCTACGATGCAAGACTTTGGGGCACATATGCTCAAGGTACGAAATCCCAGGGTGATAGTGGGTGCTTTGGGAGGGGGAGTGGGTGGGTTGAGGCGTACGTAGGGCGGGGAACTACAGGTCGGCGGAGCGGTGAAGAGAGGAGATATACAGGATGTCTCAGACAAGTGGTATGATGTCGATTTTGAATAACTTTCTTACAATCAAACGAATATTAACCAAATGCGAGCCTCACCAAGCACAAGTATTAGGATTGGGTTTGCTAGAATTTGGCTAAAAATCTTCACTCGATTTACTGCTACAGTAGCCCAAACTCGCCACCTCTAACTTTGTTTTGTTGATCGGGATTACACATCATTTAAATGTCCGCTTATGATTTTTCAGGCTAACTTTTAACTTCAGGATGTTTTATTACGCAATACTGCTAATAGTAATATTTTTTAATAAGCACCGCCTATTCAGTAGAGCATCGCGTTGAGTGTGCAAGTTGGCTTGGATGTACAAACGGCGTTGTAATGGTTCAACGCAAATTCAGTGCCCTATTTGGGCTCTATCATTCTACTCCAAGTATTAAATCTTTCGCAATCTTGGTATCCACCAGAATGTCATGTTCTTTGACATTGTTCTTATTTTTGTTAGAGTGCCGAGCGCAAATGTTCCATACAATGCGCATATCCGCATTTCTCGGAAAGAATATGTTGTAAACGAAGTGTCCCGGTTTTAGTGACTCCCACCAGCTACTACGTTTTACAATTTTAATGAAATTCCCATAAACTATAACCAAATAGTAATTCGAAGAACCTGTAAAAATCAGCTAATGCCCTTTGGAATTGGTGCTTTTATTGGCAAAACAAATCGGGGCACATGTATTTTCGAATTTTTTGTGACTCAATATTTTTTTAATTTTTGCCAATTTTCCCCTGATTTTTGTCAATTTTTCACCAATTTTCCCCGACTTTCCGCTATTTTTTGATCAAAGCATCCCAATTTTTTACTGTTTTTCCCAAAATTTCGCGCCAAAATTATAGTCAGGCGCAGGCTAGCTCTTGGAGGGTTCGGCGAAGGCACGAGTGTGTACTAGCCTCAGGAGATAATGTCGCTTTCCCTTTATGAGCATGAATACTTTGGGGTTAATGAATATCACTACACCACTAGCAGCATTAAATTTTATACAAATGACATTATATGAATAAAAACCCGCTTGGACACAATCTGATAATACAACTTGAACATTTAAAAAGTAGTTTTTCAAATGGTCTGTTCGATTATCGCTTGATTCATTGCATAAGGGGTTTTCAATTGTCCCACCCCTTCATAGCATGGCAACCATTTTCGTCTTATTTCTTACAAGATTAATGCAAATAATGCACGTGATTCACATATCAGACCAAAGCTAGACCAAATTCTTCAATGGTCTTTCATATCAAGATTTATTAAGTTTTAACACGTAAGATTCAACATTGCTGCTTAATATATACCAGAATTTGAATTGTTGTCGTGATGAGTGAATTACTTTACGGAGGGTCCAAGTTTGTATTACACAACTAGGAGTATTTGTTTGTCTACAATGAATTACTTTACGGAGGGTCCAAGTTTGTATTACACAACTAGGAGTATTTGTTTGTCTACAATGAATTACTTTACGGAGGGTCCAAGTTTGTATTACACAACTAGGAGTATTTGTTTGTCTACAATGAATTACTTTACGGAGGGTCCAAGTTTGTATTACACAACTAGGAGTATTTGTTTGTCTACAATGAATTACTTTACGGAGGGTCCAAGTTTGTATTACACAACTAGGAGTATTTGTTTGTCTACAATGAATTACTTTACGGAGGGTCCAAGTTTGTATTACACAACTAGGAGTATTTGTTTGTCTACAACTGATACATAAACTGTTTAGGCGAACTTTTGCTCAGAGGGCCTCGCGCTTTAGCGCCTGTCGGAGAATTGTTTATGATTTAGAGAGCGGTGGAACCGCGCTATTAATTGCAAGCTGCTATATCTTGTTTCAGTTAAGAAAAAAGTACAGAGTGAATATATCTTAAGACGTTTCACCCAAACCTCATATTATTTCGCTGCTGTTAGGTGTCTTTGTAAATTGTACAATTTGATATACAAATTGTACAATAGCAAATTATTTCATAGCTAGTCACGAAGGCTCTGTTTCTTGTTTTGTTTGTTGATTCCCATTTTTGTTTCTCCATTTTTGAGTTGTGATTAAAATTCAACAATTTTTACGGTTGTTGAGACTTTGTCGACCTAAGCGCTTAGTATTTGGAATGGTCACGGACTTATGCATATGATATAAAAAAGCACTATACATCTGCAACGTAGATAAAAAAATTTTCATTGAAGAAAAACAGCAATATGTTACTAACACCCCAGAAGCCGCACAAATAAGTAATTATTGCCGTATGTGGAGTAAACCTGTCGGTGATAATTAATATATTTTAATACGAAGGATCATATGCAAAAAATAAGACAGCCTTTAAATCCATTTATCCTAAATGCATCATAGAGTCATTCAAACCCATTATTCACACGCATACAATGAAGCTAGAACAATCTCCTCAAATCTTTTTCTGCTTCTGTTGTACCTTTAGCGCACCGAATTCGAGAAAATACGCAATTTTGCTTAAATCCACAGCATTATAGAAATGAAAATTTCTGAAATAGATTATTGCGTTTTACTGATCTACTTCAAAAAATCTTTTACAATTCAGATTCATTCGTTAAAAGTAGAGTTGATTATTGTCCAGAATGAGCATATTAAGAAGGTATTAGTTTTCTGGGGTTCAGAGGACTAAAGAACCTGGTGGCCAAAAACTTTACAGATGTTTATCAACTGTTCACGGATTCAAATTTTAGGCTTTTTCAATCCTGTCTTACGACTTCACCGAGCGATTTAAAAACATTACTACATTCCACTTTAACTCATGCAGTGGAGGTGTTTTCTACAAAAAATGGACCCGGACTTAATGGGCGGTTTCCAGGTAAGGCCTTCGGTTTTAGTCTCTGCAAATGCTTATTTTTAACGCACAAATAAACAGCTGTAATGAATTCTTTCACATTATTAGTACATATGGGTTAGTTCAGTGGAGTTGTTTTCTACAAAAACCGGACCCGGACGTAATGAGCGGTTTCCAGGTAAGGCCTTCGGCTTTATTTTCTGCAAATGCTTATTTTTAACGCACAAATAAAACAGCTGTGATGAACTCTTTCATATTATTAGTACAGATGGGTTAGTCCAGTAGAGTTGTTTTCTACAAAACCCGTACCCGGACTTAATGAGAGGTTTCCTTTTTTTCTTCAAATGCTTATTTTTAACGCACAAATAAACAGCTATAATGAACTCTTTCACATTATTGGTACAGATGGGTTAGTCCAATGGAGTTGTTTTCTACAAAAACCGTACCCGGAATTAATTAGAGGTTTCCAGGTAAGGTCTTCGGCCTGTTTCCTTCAAATGTTTATTTTTAACGCACAAATAAAACAGCTGTAATGAACTCTTTCACATTATTAGTACAGATGGGTTAGACATTCTCCAACAATTTCGCTTTAAAATGGGTCGGTTTACTTGTTTGCAATTATGGCAATGATTTCAATTCTCGGTTTCGCCATTAAAACATCCTACGGCGTCTCAATATTTGAATCAATCCTCTTAGAATTGCATATTGGTTTTTTCGGCTTTCGTACTTTTCATTTAAACAATTCTAAATTAGTTATATATAGTTTGAAAGTATTGTTTTGTGCCAAAAATCCGCCTGGTTCCGGGTTATCCATCTCCAGATCAGGCCTTCGGTCACATACCTACATTTACAACTGAAAATTTTCAACTCATAAATAACACCAATATTGCATTCTTTCATTTTAATAGGAAAGGATAACTTCAGACTACCTCAAAGTTTTAACTTTTTAAATTTTGTTAAAATTTAGCAGTGTAGGGCGCGGTTCGAATTGCCTCGCAAAGAAAATATAAATGGTGCTAATGTCAGTCAGACGAATATATCTGTTCGAAAGTTACTGGATAAATGGAATCAGACGACTTAAAAAGCTCTAAAATTATAAAAAAAACAGTAAAAATAGAAACGAAAGTCGGATAAATCTGCGACACACACTAAAAGACATATGCATTTTGAGGTATAGAATATTTAGCCCATGTCACCTTTAGGGACCGGAAGTTATAATGACAGAAAAAACAACAGCTTAGTGCGGGGAGTTCGGAAGTGGCAGACCCCACAACTCAGGCTTAGTATAAGGCTCAAATAAGGAACTTAGCTTAAACTATGGCTCAGGATTTTAGGCTTAGCATATCAAGAACGGCATGGCATGCATTTCACTTCCACCAGTAAAAGTTATATTGGCCGAATATTTAGTACTTTTATATCGTACATAATTTATATATTATTTCATTTTTACACATAATATAAATAAAAATATAAATGGAATGTTATATATGATTACAAATATATAACCTTAGTATTCATGAATATCTATTGCATATATATTATATAAAATTTATACAAAATACATTACATTTTCATTTATATAACGCGTGCAATATAATACGAAATTATATAGACTATAAGTATAAATATATATTTAATACTATAAATATATATTACTATAAATATATATAAATAAGACTATTAATCAATATTAATAAATAATAAATATTACGATAAATATGACTATAAATATATATTTAATACAATTAATTCTGTAATACCTTATTTAATCATATATTTTATGTCCATAGATGCCGCATGTTCCGTCAATACGTAGAACATTTTTGTCTGAGAACAATAATTAAAATATCAGCGCCATATTCCAATCCGTACTTCGCCAGTATGAATAAAAGCCATGTAATGGCGATGCTATTTACTTGATTGAATTATACAAAACTGAAAACCAAACAAAGCATCACTTGAAATAAAGTGTTTTAAGTCGTATCGTCAAAAGATATATTATTGATTATATTTCATCGATGCTTTTATCCAAAATCGTCGTTTCCACTTGTTATGAGACTAAATGCCAAAACTAATATTTGCGGCGATCTCAAATAAACACCGAAAAGGCATAGCAAGTAAAGTAAACATTATTCTCACTTTAAAAGACTATTTTGTAAATTTTTTCCTTGTATTTTATATAAGTTTAAAGAAGAACGTCGTGAAAGGCGGAAATGAAATGCAAGCTATGCCGTTCTCGATATACTAAGAGTTAGTCTTAGCCTAAGCTAAGGTTTCTATATGGGCCATGTACTAAGCCTAATCCTAAGTCCGTGGGATACCGCCCCCGAACCCACAGCTCTAAGCTGTTCTTTTTTTAACATTATAACGTCAGGCCCCTAAATATGACGTGGGCTATAATGATGATGAGAGATAGAAGTTTAATTAAGACAGGATTACAATCGTAATTTCAAGTTGCTTAATTACGTTTTTGAAATTTTTATGCTTTGTATTCTAAAAATGAATTTAGGTTTCCTATTACTCTGACTACAACAAATTTTATACTGTAACTCGATATAAGAAACCTATGAGCTAGGTAATAGGTATAGCAAGAATCACGAGCGTAATATTGCTATCGCCTTAAGCTACCGTCATAAAGCTACTGAAGCTAGTCAGGAGCTCAGTACGCTGTTCAGCAAATGGGTGCACCTAAAATAGGAGCGCTAGGAGAAAAGTACGGTAGCCGCCTTACGGCGTCACTTCTTTTATCCCAAAGGTGGAAGGGCGATCTTGTTTTTGGAGCCAGCCGTCTCTTGTTGAGTGACCCTGGTTTATAGTTCATTGCCTTATCTGCTGATGCTAGTTCGTAGTATGAAAGTGCTGCAGCACTTCTGCCTGGAGGTAAGCAATTGCAAACATACATAAAATTCTTAAACACAAGTGTGCAAACTATCAGCGTCGGGATAAGATAACGGGACCGTGTGTCGTACCGCAGATAATCTACCTGCTAAATAGTGAAAACTTAATATATTAAAGTTAAAAGTTATATTTGGTAAAATACTTTAGATAATATATTTCATTAGAAATTTCATAAAAACCATTGAATTATTTCGATTATATTTCTAGCCCGTAAATGGTCAGTTTTGCAGATAAACCTGCAATTCGGTTGTTGATCAAATTTATTTTTCACAATGAAAAATTCAAATTATCTCGTAGAACATTTCCTACGGATGCACGCGTCACTAAAAATGTGTAGAAATTTACCTAAATTAATTGTCACTTTATTGAAAAGTAGCGTCGAGTGTAAAATCGATGCGGTAAATGCAACTGAGATATTCAGAGATATATTGCAATTACCTGTACGTATAAATATAAATGGCTTCATTTTCGTTTCATCAAAAAATATTTTTTGATTAGTAGTGTCAGATAAACACACAAACGAACAAGTAAACGCTACTCATTAAACAGTCTTACAATGTAGTACCTGTTTATAGTGGCTGCCGCACCTTCTCCTTCTGTAAGCTAGGATTTGTCCGAACATGTTTGCAACCTGCAGTAACATCAGTTACTTGAGACATTTTAGCATAAACAATTTATGTAAATGCGAAATAAATAGTTGCTGACAGACTTCCCCCCTTTCTTCACCAAGCTAGGCTTTGTCTGAATATTGCACTCTAAAGTAACATTAGTTTCATCAGAAATTTTAGCAGCAACAATTTATGTAAATAGCGGAATAAAAGGTTGCTGGAATACTTTCGCCTCCTTTCTTCGGCAAGCTGGAATTTGTTTGAACATGTTTGCACCTTACAGTAGCACCAGTTTCATGAGAAATTTTAGCAGCAACAATTTATGTAAATAGATAAACATTTGCTGGACCAATTTCACTTCCTTTCTTCGACAAGCTAAGCTTTTTCCGAATATGTTTGCACTCTAGAGTAACATTATTTTCATCAGAAATCTTAGCAGCAACGATTTATGTAAATTGGAAATAAAAATAAATCTTAGCAGCAACGATTTATGTAAATTGGAAATAAAAATGTGCTGGCACACTTTCTCCACCTTTCTTCCGCAAGGTAGGTTTTGTCCAAATGTGTTTCCATCCTACAGTAACATCAATTTCATCAGAAATTTTAGCAGCAACAATATATGTGAATAGCGAAATCAAAAGTTGCAGGCGCACTTTCCCCTCCTTTCTTCGGCAAGCTAGATTTTGTCCGAACGTGTTTGCATCCTACAGTAACACAGGTTTTATCAGAAATTTTAGCAGCTACGATTTATGTAAATAGCGGAATAAAAGGTTGCTGGAATACTTTCGCCTCCTTTCTTCGGCAAGCTGGAATTTGTTTGAACATGTTTGCACCTTACAGTAGCACCAGTTTCATGAGAAATTTTAACAGCAACAATTTATGTAAATAGATAAACATTTGCTGGACCAATTTCACTTCCTTTCTTCGACAAGCTAAGCTTTTTCCGAATATGTTTGCACTCTAGAGTAACATCATTTTCATCAGAAATCTTAGCAGCAACGATTTATGTAAATTGGAAATAAAAATGTGCTGGCACACTTTCTCCACCTTTCTTCCGCAAGGTAGGTTTTGTCCAAATGTGTTTCCATCCTACAGTAACATCAATTTCATCAGAAATTTTAGCAGCAACAATATATGTGAATAGCGAAATCAAAAGTTGCAGGCGCACTTTCCCCTCCTTTCTTCGGCAAGCCAGATTTTGTCCGAACGTGTTTGCATCCTACAGTAACACAGGTTTTATCAGAAATTTTAGCAGCTACGATTTACATAAATATCGAAATAAAAAGTTGCTGGCACACTTTCTCCTTTTGTCTTCGGCAAGCTAGATTTTTCCGACTGTGTTTGCACCATACAGTAACATCAGTTTCATCAGAAATTTTAGCAACAAAAATTTTAGTAAATTGCGAAATAAAGTTGTTGGCACACTTTCTCCACCCTTCTAAGGCAAGCTAGATTTTGTCCAAATGTGTTTCCAGCCTACAGTAGCACCAGTTTCATGAGAAATTTTAACAGCAACAATTTATGTACATAGATAAATAAACATTTGTTGGCCCACTTTCTCCTCCTTTCTTCGCAGGCTAGGCTTTTTCCGAATATGTTAACACTATAGTGTAACATGATTTATATCAGAAATTTTGGCAGCAGCAATTTATGTAAATGTGAAATAAAAAGGTGCTGGCACACTTTCTCCACCCTTCTGCAGCAAGCTAGATTTTGTCCAAATGTGTTTCCAGCCTACAGTAACATCAATTTCATCAGAAATTTTAGCGGCAACAATTTAATAAAATAGCGAAATAATAAGTTGCTGACATACTTTCCCCTCCTTTTTTCGGCAAGCTAGATTTTGTCCGAACATTGTTGCACCCTACAGTAGCACTAGTTCCATGACAAATTTTAACAGCAACAATTTATGTAAATAGATAAACATTTGCTGGACCAATTTCACTTCCTTTCTTCGACAAGCTAGGCTTTTTCCCAATATGTTTGCACTCCAGAGTAACATCATTTTCATCAGAAATTTTAGCAGCAACGATTTATGTAAATGTGAAATAAAAAGTGCCTGAACACTTTCGCCCTTTGTTCGGCAAGCTAAATTTTGTTCAAATGTGTTTTCTTCCCACAGTAACAGCAGTTTTATCAGAAATTTTAGCAGGAACAATTTATGTAAATAGCTAAATAAAAAGCTGAATGCATACTTTCCCCTCCTTTCTTCGGCAGGCTATGTTTTCTTCGAATATGTTTACACCCTACAGTAAAACTAGTTTCATCAGAAATTTTAGCAGCTACTATTTTTGTAAATAGCATAACAAAAAAGTTGCGAGCACTTTCTCCATTCTGCGGCAAGCTAAATTTTGTCCGAATATGTTTGCACCCTGGAGTAAAATCAGTTGCATCACAAATTTCAGCAGCAATGGTTTATTTAAATAGCGAAACAAAAACAGAAAACCGCGGTACAGAAATAACTAAAATTGAGAATAGCAATTTAATTAAATGAACTGTGAAGATTTGGACACAAAATCCGAGTCACTACGAATAATATATGCGTAATATATAATATAATATAGAAAGCAACATAGCACAAACGCAATATGTTGCTGTGCAGGTAGATGACGGAATTAGGACAGAATTGTAAGCACAACGAATCATTTAAGTATATTCGAGACCTGCATTTACTCAGCCTATTTATAACAACTTATTGTGGGGAAAATAGAATCAAAATATTGTAAATCCTAAATATGTTCCAAACAGAAGTAGGTGCTCTTGGTTTTGTGTAACCCTCATTTTCTTTGATGTTTCTCATAAATGGTTTAAATCCAGATTAAATCCAGATTAAACGGTTTAATCCACATAAATTTTTCTCATAAATGGTTTTATCCAGATTAAATGATTCCAAAAATTCTGGATTGAAATTTAGCTTCAACATTTGCGTCATATCAAAAACGTCTATAAAGCTTCGCGGAACTTATACATCTTAATATGGAGAAATTCGTCAACTTAAACATACTTTTGGCAGCAAAATACTGGTGAAATGGAGCGTATTTTACGCTTTTGTAGAAAATATAGATTTCTTTTCAAATATCGATCCTGTCCCACTTTCTTGTTTTTCAGAAAAATGTTAGGTTCTCTAAAAATTTAAGAAAAAACACTGAAAACTACCCGATTAGACACTGCAAACACGCAGCTGTTTCCTGCAAAGCACGAGCTGTAATATTCTGCAGTGTATTTTGCTGATATGAAAGCAAGAACGGGGTGCGTTTACAGATTCATTGTCGAATGTATTTTTGCACTTCGAGCAATGCTATTCGTCCATTTGGCCAAGCCGAATGAGGATTAAAAAGTAAAAGTACCGTTATAAGAAAATTCGATTCTTGAATGTACGGGATGGAAAATCAAGCAGCATGACTTCATTGACTCTTCACGGCAGGATGCCGATCATTATCTTACACAACTTAAAAAAGTTTATTAAAATCATATGCCAATTTAGGAGTTGGTAATTACGTTATAATTTTGTGACAATACTGTTTTATATAAGTTAAGGCGCGTGATTATTCTCAGTACGTGGTCAACCTAATCTGGCTAAGTATTCCGCCTGGCTGTTGGTATTAGCTAGCCTTGAAGACATTCAAATACATACCTATTAGGCATGGGCGGCGGAACCGGGGGGCTACGGGGGGCTGAGCCCCCAAGTTTCGAAAGTGGGGGGCTAAGCCTCCCTCCCCATTTTCGAGCATCATCAAGCCATCACCTGTGCCTGCGGAAGGCTTGGTGTATTCAAATCCATGAACCTTCTAAAACATTATTAGAATGTTTTATTGTGAAAAACTATTTGTTTTGATTATGCCTGCTCACAAAATTTTTTGCCTACTTACTTTATTTACTGCAATATATATACTAGTGAAGCTCGCTTGCGAGCCAGAATTCGAGTGGTGAGAACAATCCCCCGAAGCAGAAGTGTAAAAAATATTTGGCCAACAATATTTTTGACACTCGCAATGAGTTTGTCGGCCCAGAAAACCCTATATCCGACACTAAAACCCACAATAAACACACATTCAGGTGCTTTTCCCACGACTTCTCACCAAAAATTGCGAAAACGTCATTTTTATGCCAAGTATGAACCAGAAGTGTAAAAAATATTTACCCAACAATATTTTTAACACTTTCAATGAGTTTGTCTGCCCAGAAAACCCCATATAAGATGCTAAAAGCAACAAAAACACACATTTAGGTGCATTTCCCACTCTTTTCACCAAATATGAAATTTGGCGCCAACTATAAGCTTATAGACTCCAGATTGGGAAGTAGTTGAAAAACTTGTTATATATCATTGGAAAGCTCTGGTAAAGCTACATGGAATAGGCCTATTAGTTTGCGGATACCTCGTGTACTTATTGAGAAAAGTCGCAAAAACTGGAGGGGGTGCCCGAAAAATGGGCCAAAATGACGTCATTTTGCCCCGTAACTTTTCTTACGGCAAAAAGTTCAAAAATCGGGCTCGGTCACTACACCTAAATCGACCATTGCGGTTCGAATGAGCTACAGTGCATCAAAATTCGCCCAACCGTTAGCGAGATCCAGGTGCGACACACACAGAGACACACAGACACACACACAGACAGGACCTCCTCAACCCCCCATCCAGAGCCAAAATTGAAAATTCTCGTTCCACTCGAATTCAATTATATACTTACATTTACTTTGCGTGTAACGTTATGCCTGGTTCACACAAAGATGGTTGTGAGGGCCTTGTTTTTTTGGTCCTAGCAGCCATATTTTTCGCCTATGAGTTCGGTTTCTGCACTAGGGTCCGGCCTTAAAACTGGTCGAGGCGGGGGGTTTTGGGATCCGCACCCCCTACTTCGGGGTTTCCGATTCTGAGAAGTGTAGATTGCATTCTGATAGTAGTTTCCGTTCATAAGAACAGTTAAACAAAGCATCTCTGTGTATGTAATAATTTGTATTGTAATTGTAAATTATTTAAGCAATCACTGATCTCTCAACAAGGAAATCTCTCAAATTCAGAAACAAATGAAATGACAACAAAGTAAAAATTGAGCAATTTCATGTGGTATGGGTCTGTGGCATAAGAAAGCTCGCCCGTGGCTTTTGTCTGCTGAGCTATCGGATGCGACCCCTACGGCAATGGAGTGCTCCAGTGCTATTTTAGTGCCGAGTTCGTGGTTAATCTACCGTGGACCATAGCAGACATTCAATGTCTAAATATCTAATTAGTGTTAGTATATAAATAAGTATAATTTGATTAACTTTTACTTCAGGGAACTTTTACTCAGGGGGGTCCGGACCTCAGGGGGGGGGTTACCCCCTACCCCCCTGCCGCCATGTATGCTGCACACGGTTACGCAAGTACTGCAATGCCCGTTACACTGCAGGTGTTATTACATTGTGAGGACGACGTTATCAGTTCCTATAAGCTGCGTTAACAGCTGACATTTCTGAACGATGCTTGTAGCTGATATAGCGGTTGATGTAGCACTGCTTGTAGCAACAATGATGCAATTTTCTCGTCGTCTGTAACGTCAACAAAGCTTGCCGTACGACCTCGTAATGAACAACAATATTTTCGCACTGCAGCTGCAGTGGACACCTTAGTAGCTGCACACCAGTGTAACATTTGAGAAAATCGCACGCCAGTTTCTTACGTGATCAGATGTTCATGAACGCTCGTGTAATAAGCCGCTGCAGATTGCACCGCAGCTGATATCAACAGAAGGTGGGGCAGTCCGCGAATGTATCTGTAATTTTTATTTCAATTTTGAAATAGTACTTTATTCCCTGAGACCCCTTTATGAAACCATGCATGATTTTACAAATATTCAATCTAATACCATAATTTGTTTCATCAGGAATATAAAGGTTATTGAGTTTGCTGAAAACGATATGGTAATTAAATGGGATGTATATATAACCGTTGTGGAACAATTTCCCCCATTATTCGGGGGGATTCTTCAACAGATTCCAAATATTACCCGGTTTTACATAACTAGTTGGACAAATATGATACTGCCTGTATTACGGTTGGTCGTCATGTCCGGAGTCAGGGGTGGGCGGCGAGGTGACCAACTTTGGGAAGGGAGATTGGTAACCCCTTATACTACCTTTTCGAAATCGAGATTGAACATCCTACCGGCGCATATGTCTTAAAAATTCTGTTACCAGGGACGCACGCTTTTAAAATGGAACTACTTACATTAATAAAATGATTAGGAGTACCCTAATGTTTTTAAAAAAATCGCTTCGCACCTGTCGCAAAACTGTGCGCAAAAACGTCCGCCTACGTGTCACAAATTTTGGTTCCCCACTGCCAGAGAAAGGAATTTATAATAGACATGTAAGTCGTGCTTGTTGGAGTCATGACGTTCTATTGTTAGAAGAACTAGCATTTAGCATTAGAAACTACAATTACTCACAACCACAGTCTTAAGTGGTATTCCAAGCGGTTTGTCGTTAGATGTTTACCGGCGTCGAGCAAAAAACTTGTAACAGCCATAGCCCGTTAAGGTTCTGTTAAAAATATATTACATATTTTTGTCCGATAGATGTCGTCAAGCGAGGGTAATTTGTATCGTGTGTCTTTTATCTGCAACGCCAAGTTTAACATGTTTTGATCGAACTTTTTGCTAACATTATTTTAAAGCTGACGTGGTGCTTCGAGGGTGTGGCATGTTCTTCAAAAGTGGACAAAGACTGCAAAAAATGTAGAGGGCCGGTCGTTTACATTAATTTTGGTATAACCCTACCAGTTAATTTTTTAACGTTTGTCCGTAAAATGTGGAGTTGTGGGAATGGCGGCTCCCCTCTTGTTATGGTTATGTGATGGTTTGATCTTTCTTGCGTTGTAAAACAAGCGTTTCTGGGATTGAAATATTTATGGTAATTGGATGCTTTGCTCTTAAGGCGCTTCGTGTAATAATAGTGTTGCTGTAAGGTATTTTTTAATGCCACGTTCACGATGCACGATATTGAATGGTTATGGATATATAATACATGCCGAAACAGGTGTTCAGTGGGGCTACCTCTCCGAGGCCCTGGTTTAATCCAGAGGGTACCACTCCACCTCCGCACCCAACCACCATGTCCCACCGCGCGGAAAATTTAGGGAACATCAGAGTGTAAGTTAGCAAAAAATTAGGGATAATAGACGAAAATTTGTCTTCGGCGGGGGGTGGGCTTTGTGAGGGAGGTCGTCAACTTTTTCAGCAATCTCCTCTGAAGCACCTACCCTAAAACTCTCTGCCCGTCCACCCCCTCTGCGTGGACCACAGCTACTCTCCCTGAAAACTCGGAGCGTCATGACCCCTTATACTAGCTTGTCGAAATCGACTTTTAACCACCTGCCGGCATGTATGTCTTAATAATGCTGGTCTGCTGAAAAAGGTCTGTGTAGCCCCCCCACCACTTAAAAAATCATTCCGCCGCCCCTGCTAATAGGTTTCGGATTACTACTCGATTCACCGCCAGTAAAGACGACTCGTTGACCACCCGTGATGTCAGAAAAAATTGTATTGAAATAGTATTGCTATTCCCAAATGTTTTGGAACGGTGTATCCCATATACTACCAGAAAACGTTGAAAGCCAAGTACCAAACCTAACACATTGTTCCATACGTTTTGGATCCCACGATTGTAATTCATAGCCGAGCACAGGAACGAAAATACTGTTGTAATATCTACAACTCTGGAAAGGTTTACTTTGGGTCATTTTAATATATCCAAATATATGCCCTCTAAACAAAACATTCAATCTTTGTTTTATCTTTAATTTTAATATGTCTAAATACATATGCCTTCTAAACAAGACATTCAATCTTTGGTTGATTTTAATATGTCTCAATATATGTGCCTTCTACACAAGACATTCAATTAAAGCACTACGTACAGCTGTGTTCAGGAGCCAATTGTTTTAATTCTTAAAACACACCGTAGAATCTAAATTACAAATTAATACAATCAGCCGATAATTAACGATACTTGTTAATTCCATGTCATTCATGGTTTAGGTCAGAAAATAAATTTATCAACAAATAAACAAACAACAGTGACTAGGCTGTGCACATGGGGACCAAAAGCAAAATTCGTAAATGAATAAAAATGTTCTCGACGACGGCAGTATATTATAGTAAAAACGAAAATGATTGATTTTATCGATTGAAAACGTATCATACATGATATCTTGTGTTTCACTGTTTGTGCCACTGTGAGAATCGTATATTTTTAATAACTAGGGTTTTTAATATTGAAAATGCAAATGCAATTTGAACATGTCCAAAATATCAGATTAAAATTTGGAGCTCAAAATTTGAACAGAATCTAATGTGTCGGAGCAAAGTTTTTGTTTCGCCTTTTTAAAAATCTGAACACTTAAATGACCACCATTCACAGTTTTAAAGCCATTCTCCTCCGTTTTTATGTGACATTGCGTAAGAAAACTATGGCCAGTAAAAGTAATATTTATAGGATCTGATGTAAAGTTTTAAAGCCATTCTCCTCCGTTTTTATGTGACATTGCTTAAGAAAACTATGGCCAGTAAAACTAATATTTATAGGATCTGATGTAATGTTTTAAAGCCATTCTCCTCCGTTTTTATGTGACATTGCGTAAGAAAACTATGGCCAGTAAAAGTAATATTTATAGGATCTGATGTAAAGTTTTAAAGCCATTCTCCTCCGTTTTTATGTGACATTGCTTAAGAAAACTATGGCCAGTAAAAGTAATATTTATAGGATCTGATGTAAAGTTTTAAAGCCATTCTCCTCCGTTTTTATGTGACATTGCTTAAGAAAACTATGGCCAGTAAAAGTAATATTTATAGGATCTGATGTAAAGTTTTAAAGCCATTCTCCTCCGTTTTTATGTGACATTGCTTAAGAAAACTATGGCCAGTAAAAGTAATATTTATAGGATCTGATGTAAAGTTTTAAAGCCATTCTCCTCCGTTTTTATGTGACATTGCTTAAGAAAACTATGGCCAGTAAAAGTAATATTTATAGGATCTGATGTAAAGTTTTAAAGCCATTCTCCTCCGTTTTTATGTGACATTGTTTAAGAAAACTATGGCCAGTAAAAGTAATATTTATAGGATCTGATGTAAAGTTTTAAAGCCATTCTCCTCCATTTTTATGTGACATTGTTTAAGAAAACTATGGCCAGTAAAAGTAATATTTATAGGATCTGATGTAAAGTTTTAAAGCCATTCTCCTCCGTTTTTATGTGACATTGCTTAAGAAAACTATGGCCAGTAAAACTAATATCTATAGGATCTGATGTAAAGTTATAAAGCCATTCTCCTCCGTTTTTATGTGACATTGCTTAAGAAAACTATGGCCAGTAAAACTAATATCTATAGGATCTGATGTAAAGTTTTAAAGTCATTCTCCTCCGTTTTTATGTGACATTGCTTAAGAAAACTATGGCCAGTAAAAGTAATATTTATAGGATCTGATGTAAAGTTTTAAAGTCATTCTCCTCCATTTTTATGTGACATTGCTTAAGAAAACTATGGCCAGTAAAACTAATATTTATAGGATTTGATGTAACTATACTGAGACATGTTATTTTTTGCGTTTTGAACTTAGCTAGCAACCATTTATTGGTATGCGCGCTCATAAATGTTACCGTGTCCGTCCGTCAGTTCGTCGGTCCGGACAGTTTTTTAAATAGCTCAGGAACGAATGAAGACATTCCATAGGGTATTCTCCAGATCATAGTTTAGAGTCTGACCCGTGATCATATATAGAATGCAAAAATAGTAGATTTTGGTTTCAGTT